>ML835417.1:0-33031 GCA_009831015.1 Picea engelmannii | reverse complement strand
TGAAAATCTGTGTACCTCATTTCAATATTGAAATCATTCCATGTTTTTTAAGAGATAATGTTGAAATTGTTTGTATTTAATGCAATAAGGCAATTAATGATTGCATTTTGAGGAATGGGAGTGTAAGTATTTGTAACAATCATGGATCTTATTAATTATGTATTTTAGATGGCATTGATTAAAGTTAGTGAAAATTTAGGTTTAAAAATATTGAAATTAACACGGAACTCTAATACATTGTTGAATCACTATACAATTAAATGGCATAATGTTGAGTTTTTGTTTAAATGTGTTGTTTAAATGTGTAACATAAATAAATAAGTAATTCACAAAATTGAAAGTATGTAATATGATTAAATTAATAAATTCATACAAATTTTTAATATTATTTATATTTTAAATAATATTAAGGTAGTTAATATATAAATAAATCCAACCATATTAAAGGTTGGTGTGATTCAGACCGGGGGCGATCCCAAATGATTTAATCTTGATGCCAATAGGTTCGGCCACATTAACAAACAAAAAAAAATATTTAAAAATATGAAATTAAAAAATATAAAATAAAGAAAAAAAAAATTATAAAAAAATAATAAGAAATATGAAGGATAGATAGTGAAGGGTGAATTCATAGAAAATGTAATCTACTCGCTTAATATTGGATTTGAAATCATAATTCATTAAATTTTAGAGTCACAACGTTAGCTAATCATTTAAATCTGGTTGAGAATTGTAATTTATAAATAATATATACATTTCACAATTATCATTATTATATTGCAAATTGTAATTACTTGGAAAATGACTTAGTGCCATCAAATAGTTGTATGGAGAGATGATTTAGTGCTATCAAATAATTGCATTAAGTTTAGTAATGACTTCATCAAAAATAAAAATAATATGGTGTTTTACTTTTAATGATAATATACTAAAAAATAATTCAATGTACTAATTGAGTAAATGATACCCTCATTTAACTAGGCATTGAGAATTGTAATTAGTATTTATACAACATACACCTCTCACAATTATGATTCTTATATTGCAAATTGTAATTACATGAAAAATTATTTAGTGCAATCAAGTAGTTGCATTGAGAAATGATTTAGTGGAATCAAATAATTGCATTAATTTTAGTAATGACATCATGAAAAGTAACCTAGTACATTATTTTTAATGATAATATACTAAAAAACAATTCAATAGATTAATTGAGTAAATCATACCAATAAAATTGATTTTTTCCATTAATCTCAACATCTAAATAATGGAAATGATCAACTAAATGAATCATGGTTTGACTCTTCTATTAATATTTACACTTTAAAACTATTATAATTTTAAAATATATAGAAAACATTGATATATAAAATATATTAAAACCAAAATCATGTAATAGAATGTCAATAAAATTTGTAAGGAACATATAAAATTGGAGAAAACAATTATTAATAATGGAAACAAGACATCAAACCTTCATTACAATAGCTTGATTTAAAATTTTAAATTATCTTGAAAATCAATTTTCATTTTCCTATAATTTATATGAAAAGATGAGAAGCTAATTACTAAGAGTAAAAACAAAAGGATAAAAATTATATATTGAAATTGATGAGTACTTAATATAATAACATATGTATATTCTTATTTTTCTCTAAAAAAAAAAAATCCATGGGTAAAGTGATCAGAAAAGAAAATAGAAACCTAAAGGGGCCTAGAATCCTATTTATGAGCCATTAAGAAATATATAATAATGGAGCTCTCACATCAAGGCAATTGCACATAGAAGACCCCTTCCTACTAACACCGGAAAAAGAGAAAACAAAAAGTTGCAAGCCCTAAAAAAATAACCTCTAAGTGTCAACTAATAAAATGGAAGAGTAGAGTAGAATACACAAATATTCAATTATTGTAACTCTAAGTGTCAACTAATAAAATGGAAGAGTAGAGTAGAATACACAAATATTCAATTATTGTAATATGAATACATTGGACTCTATTCTATAGAGTACACATGTTGTTATCAGATCTAACTTATTCTAAAGATAAATGGAGAGGTTGAGATATTCTCTCAACCACAAACCAAACAAGGATCTCACAAATCCAACTCTCTAGCAACCTCTTAAGAATAGGATCACAGAACTCAAGAGATAAGTAGGAATTATATATTCCAACACTCTCCTTTAATGACTACTTATCTAAATATCTATGTGGTCATATCTTCATCTTCTTTCTCTTGTACCTGCATCTGATAATTGACGTCCATATAAAAAGAAATCCATCTACCAGATTACATGGGTCATCAATTGTTGTAACCGCCAGTTCTCCAGGAATCATTTTCAGCTACATGGTTCATTGAACCATTCTTCCTCATACCCACCCCTTCATCACATCATCATCAACCTGGGTTTTTTCGTCTTACCCATAACCATGTTCTGGGTTTTCTTGGATTACCCTCAACCATGCACTAGGTTTTATCGAATTACCTATAACCATGCTCTGGGTTTTCTCAGATTACCCTCAACCAGGCATCGGGTTTCTCGGATTACCTATAACCATGCATCATGTTTTCTCGGATTACCTATAACCATGCTTTATCAAGTGGTTTTGACCACAAACCATCATTTATATAGTGGTTTTTAGATCACCCCAAACTTTTCACATTAGGGGGTATACAATGGCTCAAGTACATAGTATTCTCTAGGACCACTACATCAAAATATCATAAACTTGCTTTCAATTACATGTGTGACTCACATTATAATAACTTAAATGGCATATACACCTCACTTCATTATAACACATCCATGCTCAATCAACACTCCAATAATACATGATGGCACCACCTCCATTCCAAATGGAGAACACATGGGATTCTCACGTCCCCTCAACTATATGGTCAACAACTATCCCGACAGTCTCTCTTTTGTTGACTTGAATTATGGAGGATTACCTTATCACATCCCAACAATCTCTTTTCTTCAACAACAAAAGAGAAGTTGTGGACTGAAATCCATATCCTTGGTTGTAGAGGTTCCCATAGGTAAGTGCACCCAGCACTAACATCATAGTCCAAATGTGCCCTCGAGTTCCTTAAATCTAGATCGACATACCTTGGAACATCATCCAAGGCAGAATATGGGCGTTTTGATTCAGAAACTCCACTAGAAGGACAAATAGGAGCATCAAGATAACAATGGACATGTTTCAATTGATTAGCATATCTATCATCAGGATATGATAACCGCATTGTAACAAAACACAGATTGTCAGCTGCCATTTTCACCAGCGTTTACGATTTGAGTGACGACCAAGGGCGCGCAAATATCAACCAGATCAAATCCATCGGGAATAGGTTCGACCCATTCAAAAATGTGCCGAGATCGATTCCGCGAACCCTAGAGAGGCCAAGAATATGCCTTAACGCGTTTTTTATTTGTGCAGTGAATATGCTCCCTTGAGAATGATCACAGGTCTCGCTGCAGTCACACGATCCGTCTAGGCAACTACTCAAGAATTTCATGCTCCAATAGGCTTCTTCATAGCAGAAGAAAGGCCAACGACAGGCAAGATCTTCCACCATTCTCTCACGGAGGGGCTCTAGATGCTTCCACTAGTATTCGATCTTACCTACTATGATATTTGGAACTGTCTTTCTCTTTGTTTGTCACTACAAACACACTAAATGAATGGAAGCAATATTCACCTCATTGACCTCCAAACACATTGCAATATCCTTAGTGCTAGAAAAGTGGAGACAAAGGAAGAAAGAAGCGGCTCCCTTTATGCGGCTCTATTTAGAAGATACTCTCCTCACACGAAAAATTTACGAGTGATGATATTGGTCAGGAAAATAAAAAACAAATAATCCAACATGCAAATAATCGATTGTGCTCCTGGAATGATCAGATCGCACTCAAGCAGAGATAATTGTGGGTTCGTGGGCTCCAATGCATAGATAGCAACCGTAGCAGAGATAGCAATGATAGTAGAGATAGCTATTGGTTCAATACAGGCGATAGCAACGATGATTCACTCGTCCACCTGAATCCACGCAACACTCTCAACACGGTACCTTAACAATAAAACGCCTTCTCTTCGACAGTCAATAGTTGTGGCAACCCTATTCACCAGGCAACAACCCAATCTAAATCAACAGTTTGCGATACAAAAGGTTCAAGAAAGGTACAAGCGATACAATCTTTATTCACAAACAACATCACACAACACTCTCCTCCAAAACTGTACGCAAGGAGCTCTTCGTCTACGGATTAGATAATGAACAACCAATATATAAAAAACAACTACTCTACTCTCCACATGATCTGGGAGTCACGCCCAGAGTGCCTAGTGACTCCCAGAGTGCCTAGCCCTGACGCTTTGATACCATGATAAAATGGAAGAATAGAGTATAATACACAAATATTCAATTACTGCAATATCAATACATTGGACTCTATTATATAGAGTACACATGTTGTTATCAATCTAACTTATTCTAAACATAAATGGAGAGGTTGAGATATTCTCTCAATCACACACAAAAAAAGGATCTTACAAATCCAACTCTATAACAAACTATTATGAATAGGATCACACAACTCACGTATATATTAGCTCTACTTCTCAATACATTAGCAAGCATATTAAATAAGTAGGAATTATATATTCCAACATCAACGCATCAACATTCCATGCCCTTAGAAAGGACCTCAAATATGTGACCACACACCCCAACTAATATGAGGAAGAGAAAGACACCAACACCCTCCATAAGGACCATGATCTGAGTATACATCAAACCCTGAAAAAACCATCATCACCGGAGAAAGGAACTGCAATCGTGACTCGAAAACCCACAAAAAAACCTTGCGAAGAGTAAACAACATTGACATCCTCCAATGAAAACCCAGAAGGAGGACGAAACATGTTAGAGTGACAAACCCTGAATAATGAGAGAACAAATTAAGATCTCTGCATCTAAAACATTGAAACCAAAACCATGGAGCATAGGGTATCCTAGCATAAACAGGGTGATCGAAAGGAGACAACAAAGACATCTTCCAAAAGAAAGGGGCCACCCATAGAAAAACACACTACAAAAGAGAGGCCTCATAAAAAAATCCACCATATGTGGAGGTGTCATGCTATTTATGAGTCTCAACCCCGTAGCATCATTGTTACTCTCGGGGTCAGCTATACCAGATACCAGAGGTAGTTTTGATTATTATCCGTCCAAAACAATGCCACAAAATAATCTCTCATACTGCAAAGTTTAGCCTCTTCACAATCAGATCAGAAGGTGAACAAAAGGACATTGCAACCACTGCAGCCTCAACCCAAGACATTTCTATACAGTAGAACAAGATTGACAAGATTGTAGATGAGTACCAAGATGTTCTTGCTACACCTACACGGGTGTCTCCACACTACCCAGTCAAGCAAGGTTATAAGATAATCATTCATACTCTTCATGTTGCATATTCACCCACAAATTCCTCCCACACTCAGGTAGATCATACAACTATATTGATTGAAAAAATCCAACCCCTCCAGCAACAGGTTCATGACATCCTTCAACAAGCTAAGAATGATAACTTCTTTAGCAAGGCAAGCAACGTACCAAGCTTCAGATTTAGCAGAAGTCTCCCCATCTTGCAAGGGAACTTGACACAATGGGGACGATTGTTTCCTAAGGGGGGAGGAAAGATCCAAATGGATCTCATTGGCCATCCACCTCTTCCACTAAATCACCATTTTGAGCCTGTGGTTTTGATAAACCATGATATTCACCTTTTTGATGGGGAATGGAACGTAATGTCATCTTCATTTGTTAATTACAGACATCATTTAATGATTTCCTAGTGGTCTTATGTACATGCCTACAACATAGCATTAATGCACCGCATCCCATTATAACTCTGCAGTTAAGCGTGCTCAGGCTAGAGTACTACTGGGATGGGTGACCACTTGGGAATTCCTAACATTTTACATCCCTATGGCATTTTATAAACTTATTCCGATTTATCCCACATGCATCATGGGAATTGTTCTCCTCTCACTCTCTCATATATAATTGAGGTGAAGGAGGCCCTTTAAGCATGCAATGGAGTGTGATGTAAAGGGTCTTGTGAATGAACCATAGCCAACATCTCTTTCTTTTTAGAGATAAGCTACCCCATTTTTCCAGTTTGTGTTTTATAATGATTTTTTATCTTATTCAGTAATATAAGTTGGGTTTCACTGTATTTTTGTGTTCTCTTCTATATTTTTGTGTATTTAATTTTTATATATTGGTTATATTTGTTCCTTCATTTCGTTCTAAAAATAATCCGGATCAACTTGACTGTGCATTGCAAACTTGAATATGCGCTGCGAACAAAATTGAAGAAGTTTACAACAAATTAGTACACAACAAAATTGTATTTTCATCATAACTTTTAAATGTCAATCTAGGACCTTCTAAAATGATTTTTGGAGATGAATAATAATATCATTGACTTGTTGAGCAAAAATCAGCCCGAACGAGTTCATTTTTTTGAAGAAAAATTGAAAACATCACCTACGGGAAAGTTTTTAGCAAATCCTGAAATTGTGCTGCAAAATCTAACAATTTGATAAATCTAAACTGTAGGAGGGATGCCACCTATTTGAGGAGGTTTGAATGGGTTCTCATAGATCATTTAGACACTAAGGGAAACTTTTACCTAAGATTAAACTCCACGAAATATCCCTGCAATGAGCTGGTTGTAGTTTCATTTATTCTAAAAGAGAGTTTCTAGGAATCAAGTCCAATTAGTTGGATTTTCTGTTTGCCACATATATCTAAGGAACATAATCCAATGCATGGAGTAGGATGCCACCTCCTAGAGATAGTCTTGATGTAGTTTTCCATTTAATGGGTGAGAGGACTCAAAAATAGGGGGAGAGCTCGAGAGAGATAGAGGGGAAGTTTAGTTGTGTATGTTGATTTGTAACCCTATTGGGCATATCAGAGTGTAACATTTCTGCCAATAGAGATTCATGAGAGTTGTTACTATTAGATTGTGTTTTCTCTATTTTACATTTTACATTTTCATCTTGCTTGAATGAATTTAAGGAATTGAGGATCAATGGTTGTTCATGGGTATGAGATTCATGAGCTGCAACGGATTTGCAGTGTTTGTCTTCTTTCATGAGTTTTGTTCAAGTATTATTTTTATTCATTTTGCAAAGAGGATCATTGCTTGATGGATATTTATTCTTAGTGTTATCCATTTTGTCTCGTAGAACACTTGATTTCCTTTGATCTTCAGAATTTTATGAATCCATTCTCAATGGAATTTCTTTGCAGGCAATATGTTGCTCTCTTTCTTTCTCTTTCTTACTAATCCACCAACTATAAAATTCATTTAATTATTCAAATTCTGATGGGTATTAGGATTACACCTACAAGATTCTAGGTGTGACGTTTAGTGCTAACAGGTTGTTAGATTGGTAGAGAGGTCTTGTTTCATGGTTTCCATTTTTTCATATATGGAGGAATGAATAATTTTGTTAATGGTGGAAATATTGGAACTAATTTGTTGCCTTCCTTCTGGGTCCCTTTGAAAGCAAACAACAAGGAATTGATGCAGGGTTCCAAGTATTAGATACAGGTGTGGGCCATTATGAAGGGGAAAAAGGGAAAACGGTGGGTGGGACCACACATAAAATGGATTATGGGTGAAGGATATCATGATGATTAGGGAAATGAGGGGAATCCAATGGGGTAAGTTCGAAATAAGGCGGTCGGAAGGGGTTGGGGTGCATGGGATTTTTTTATTATTGAAAGATGATAGGTATGACTGGGATCAGGGTGAAGAGATGAATCCAATGGGATAGGGATCAAATAATGGTGCCAGCAGGATCCAATTTTTTTTTCCTCCCGTGGAGTTATACTCCGAGCTGAAGAATATTGCATTGTTGAAATGCTCAAATTCTTAACAGGAATAAATGTGTAGTAATTTTGCAACCAGAATGCAAGAGGTAAGGTTGAACGACAATAAATATTATCTATTTTGTTTCCATCCCAAGGGATAGGCTATCCAAGTTTTCTACAAGTAAGGGTTTTCCTTGTGCTATATCTCTCTGATATACATGTGATTTCCAACAATATTATTCAGCCCAATGATCCAGGTGGATATTAGTGGCCACCCACCTATTCCAAATTCCACTTGGTTCATCTTGACAATTTTTCAGTTCATCACATTTCTCTATAATGGTGACATCTCTTTGTAATTGTGGGTTTTTCACTTTTGGGACTATCTTGAAGCCCTACACAACATCCATTTGGATATTGGTGGCTTCCCACCTATTCAAACTAGCTTATTTTGGCAATTTTCATGTCAGTACATCGTTTTGTACTTTAGGAGTCGTTTTGAGGCCCTAAACAACATTTTTTGGGCTTTCCACAGTCAAACTATTAATAGAGCCATAGTTTGATGGCATAATGTTTATTTCTTGAAAATACCTTTCCAACAGACCATCACACGCCTAAAATGGATATCATATGATAAAATTACGACCCTGTGAAGTTGATGTACTAACTTACCCCAACGAGGCCCACATGAATTTTGGCACTTCATCTCCTAGGTTTAGGTTTTTGGATGTTTAGGGTTTTGGAATTCATGTTTATTGTAAAAATTCATTAAGAGCCTCATTGTTCTCATCTTCTTGTGAATGAGAGTAATTGTCACATCTCTTCTCAGTGATAAGATGCCACCATTCTAGCGAGTTCATTCACTCTGTATTTTTACAGTCTTTGTACATTTTTTTCATTAATAGAAATCATGTATTGTTGTATTTCTCTATTTCGGGAAATATTTGTCTTTATTTCATTATAATATCTCTTCTTTCATTTCGTTCTGAAAATAATCCAGATCAGTGGTATCAGCAGAGGCTTCTCTTGATCATTTTTCAGTGCATGTCCCCAATGAGGTATGAGTATAGCAAGTTGGGTATCGATCTTGTCTCTCTTGAGGACAATCGCTCTCACATTCCCAAGAAACCCTCCATGGAGGAAGAAAATAAAAATGGAGGAGTAGAAGATTCTATGAACATGTTGCTTGAAACAAGCTCTCGCGCAACAGAGGGATGAAATGATGGAGAATTTTTCTCACATCCTTCAACGTCCGTCTATAGAAACAGGCGCATATTCATCAAGTGGCCACTTTCGAGGAACCTCTCCCTTCAAGTTACAAGTTAATTTTTATATTCCCGTATTTGAAGGTCAGATAGATGTGGATGCCCTAGAAAAATGATTGAATCTACTAGAAGTTTATTTCTCTCTTCACAATTTTTCTGATAGGGAAAAGATCACCTTCGCACTCCTCAAGGCTCTCCCCCATGTCAAACATTGGTGGGAAACTTACTTGGAGAAAAGTTCCACAAAATAATCTAGAATATATGTGGACGAGCCCACTTGGGATTTTTTGTGGATGTAGTCAAGGAACAATATTACCCTATTGATAACTATGAAGACCAATACATTAGATGGACCACATTGCGACAAGAGAGGGGAAAAAAAGTGTTAGAGTTCACAAATACTTTCCATACCTTACACACCAAGATGGGTATCAAAGACTCCGAGCAACATATGGTTCTGAAATACCATGGGGCTCTACATAGGTACATCCAAACCAAAATGGATTTTCTAAACATATCATCACTCGGAGTTTCCTATCAATATGTTTTCAAAATAGAGCATAAATTTAGGCACTAGAACAAATGGGAGTTTGGGTATTCAAATCCACAACAACAATAACATAATAAATATGACCCTAACCAACAACCTCCTAACAAATAGTCCAAGACAAATGAAAATAAGGGTAAGAGAAAGACGAATAATGACATTGGGAAGTGGTAACACTTCTAAAAAATCCCCTGGCACAACACTGATGAATGTCACTAAAAAACGTCATTGGTGGCTGAGATCAAAGACAAGGATCCAAACCCTGATTCAGAATATGATCCAGAAAATAATGAAAAAACGAAGATCATTGACACATACCCCACTTCTACCATCGTGAATGCAAATATTCAACTAGGAGAACCACTAGATACTGAAGAGGAGGAGCACCTCTTCCATTCGCATATGTGGTTGAACAAGACCTGTTCCATTTCTTTATTGATAGTGGAATCCAAAAGAACCTCATCTCAGTTGAGGTCTTCAAATAGTTGGGGTTGTCAAGAACACCACACCCACATCCTTACAACATTAGGTGGCTTTACGAGTGACGAGATCTTTGTGTCAGCCAGTAGTGTTGACTGTCCTTTGGAATCCATCCCTTCAAGGATGACATAATGTGTGATTTTTCCCCTCTTGATGTTTGTGATTTTTTTTTGGGCCAACCATATATGTGGAAACATCATGTTTTTTATGATTCTCAACCACATAGTGTCATTATTACTCTTAGGGGTCATCTCTATAGGATACGAGAGGTAGTTACAACTATTGTTCCACCAAAATAGTGCCACAAGGTAATCTCTCATAATGTTAAATTTAACCTATTCACAATAGTCCTAGAGGGAGGACTGGTCCAGGTGGATATTGGTGGCCACTCACCTGTTCCAAATTCCACTTGGTTCATCTTGATAGTTTTCAATTCAACACTTTTCTCTGTAATGGTGACATCTCTTTGTAATTGCGGGTTCTACACTTTCGAGGTTGTCTTGAAGCCCTACACAACATCTAGGTGGATATTGGTGGTTGCACGCCTATTCCAACTGGGTTATTTTGGAAGTTTTCTCGTCAGTACATCTGTTTGTACTTCCGGGTCTGTTTTGAGACCCTAAACAACAATTTTTTGGCTTTCGACAGAAAAACAGTTGACAAAGTCAAATTTTTATGGCATAATGTGTAGTTATCATAAATACCTTTCCAACCAACAGGCTATCACATGCCTAAAACGAAGATCGTATGAAAAATTTATGACCCCGAGAAGTTGATGTACTAACTTACCCCAATGGGGCCCACATGAATTTTGACGCTTCATCTCCTAGGTTTAGGTTTTTGGATATCTACGGTTTTCCCATTCATGTTTATTGTAAAATGGCCTTGAGAGCCTCATTGTACTCATATTATTGTTAATGAGCATAGTCGTCACATCTCTTCTCAAAGATAATCTGCCACCATTCTAGCAAATTCATTCACTTTGTATTTTTATAATCTCTATACATTTCTTTCATTAATAGAAATCTTGTGTTGTTGTATTTCTCTATTTTTGGAAATATTTGTGTGTATTTCATTGTGCCCTACACTATGCCCTTAGTTGTACTACGTGACTACCCAGGTACTAGAGAGTATCTTCCTGATTGTTGTTCTCAGTGGCACTATAGCACTTAGGTGGTCGATTGGTTTATCTATGGAAGGCTTCAAGATATCTAGGTCGATCTATGTACAAGTGTTTTCTGATGCACTACCACTCAAAGGGGTACCAACAAGGGTAAAAAGGGTGGCCAACAATGTGCACTTAAGTACCACTTGTATTTCCTGCGTGTATGCTTCCTCGATCGTGGATTTATGCATTGACTGACATATCTTTGTAGCTTTAAGACGTCGAAATACGTCTCTACCCTGGAAAAAAAATAACCCACAATTTTCTTCCAAGGAAAGTGCTCTGATACCACTTGTAAGGTACGAGATTTATTATAATAGTTGAAAACATAAATATTGCAGAGAATAATAATAGAAAAACATAATAGATGAAACCACAACACCAAAATAATACCTTTACTGATAGAAAACAATGTTCACTTGCCTCTTCTTTGGGAAAACCTCCAACAAAGGAACTCTCTATTAAATAATTGTAATAACCGTATTAATTTAAACATCAATTTATTCCATAAACGGAAACAGTAACTTCATAACAGAATAATAACTTCATAACAGTAACTTTAGTAACTTAAATTTATCAACGAATAATAATTTCATAATAGAATAAAACAATTTTACCTCTTCCTGATGCTAATTTCTCCGTCGACCCAGTTTTCCAGCCTGCTTCTTTGTTCTTTTCTAATGTGTTGCCCAACTCTGCCCAAACCTTGTTTCCACCCTGCCATCTAGGACAACTTCCTAGCTCCAGGATACCATATGGATATCCTGCCCCCCGTGCCCAAAACCCCCAGCAAACTGGTGCCCCATGTACTAATCATTCCCATCTATAGAACTCAAACTCCCCTGTGCAAATCCAAGAGAACCCTCTCCAAAAAAAAACACTGTAGAATGATAATCATCCCTCTTTTCGTAAACCTCCTCCGCTCATATCCCTCCTTCACCGCCCTTTCTCCTCATTTATTTCCTTATCCATTCATTCATTTCTTATCCGATTATTAATGCTCCTTATCCCATCCGTATACATAATCATTTAATTTAAACAATATAATTTATTAACCCTTTTAAATTTATTACCCTGTTCATTCAATGTGATAAGTAATTAATTTAATTGATTAATTAATCAAAATTATAACAATTAATTAATTAATAAATATTTAATTAATATTATTATGCCAATCTTTGTTTAGTTAAAACCATGTTAAGACAATTAATCACCTAATTAATTTTTCTTAATAATCCCTAAGCATATTTTCAACTAGGGTTGTTACATACACCCACCCTTCAGGAAACTTTGTCCCGAAATTGAGGTATCTTATGGTATAAAGGAAAAGAAACATGGTTCACACATTCATAAAAATTAACCGACATTATCAGTAATTAAGTCAAGAAAGTCATACATACTACTGTATATGTAGAAGAAATGCATGTGTAGCTAGTACATACAAGTCTCGTGCATGTACTAATAATCAAAACTATCATCCTTTAGTAATTTATGTATGCATCCAATCCAGTCAGCAAGACTAGTCTTTTATAAAAGACAACAAACGAATTAATTGTTTGAGAAATCGTTTAATTACTATTATCTAGTTCAACAATTTTTATTTAGACAATTGTGGTTTAGTTACGTAATTATGAATATTCATATATACACATTTTTTTTTGAAGGGAAAACATTAAATTCCACCATAAGAAAAATCTCCATACCTTCTCAACTAATACTACTCATCCTTCCTCCCTAACCTACTTCCATCTCCATTCCTATCCTTCCTCTACTAGACTATCTTGGAGCATCAACTATATTGACCTAACTCCAAATAGAACCTGTAAGCGGAAGTGTCGCTATCTCAACCAAGCTTCCCTAGCAGGCATCTGACAGTCATCATCACACATCTTGAGGAGCGTGAGCTAACACCATCCTCCCATGACTTCATATTTCAGAGGATACAGGATGGAAAATGCCTCCACCCCTCCTAATCATAACTAGGGTCCACACCCTACAATGGAATATACAGTGGCACCATGTTTCTAGGGGTCTTGTCATCGTTTATTCGTTTTTGGGCAGTGTCATCACCTGAAATCCTGCATTGGTCCACATATCATAGCAATGCATCCAAACCGATATAAATTTAGTGCTCCTGATATCCACTTTCATCATCTTTATCCCTTGGCTATTTCATAGCCCGTAACCTGCAGATTAGTCTGTAACACAAACTCATACATTTCTATGCATTATCATCATGTAATTGCATACTATCATCATTTCAATTTGGTATCCCTGTACCGATAAATTAACATCAAAGTTTTCCAGTTAGAAATAGATCTCATAATATCCCATAATTCAATTTCGACACCCATTCATAAGATTATCATTTACCCAAAATAGATTGCATCATATCCAACAACATCCTAATAGAATTTAAACATTCATTAAATTCACATTTTCACCATATGTCGCATCATATACATCATCATCAATAACATTTAAACATTCGTAAAATTTACATTCACATAATAGATGGCATTACATACATCATCATCAATAACATTTAATCATACATAAAAGTTCATACATTTAAAGTTTAGGTGTATCACTTAATAGTTTCATAGTGACTAGAAAATAAAGTATATAGGCCTCAGGTAATCCTGGTTGTCTAAGTCAAAAGGTGGTATTACATACACCCAACCTTCGAGAAACATGTTCTCGAGGTGGTCAAAAAAAGTGAGGGATAGTCTCGCCGTAGTGTCTCGGCGTCTTCCCAAGTAGCAGATCCTGGACTATACTTGTTCCACTGAACCTTATCTTGGTCTACCAGACGGTTCCTGAGATGTCAGACTCTACGGTCCAATATGTGTAATGGTTCTACCGTGAGGGTTCCCACGTCCGATACCTGCAATTCCTTCCAATTTAGTTTATGTGATTCATCAGCAACATAATGACATAAAACAGATACATGAAATACATTATGAGTTTTATGCAAGTGGGGTGGAAGTACGAGACGGTATGCAACGGGTCCAATTTTCTCTTGGATCCTGAATGGTCCTATAAATCGAGGTGACAACTTTGTCCCCTTCCCGAACTGTATGGTACTCTTATTAGGCCTAATATGAATGAAAACCTGGTCTCCCACTTCATAACTTCAGTCGGTCATGTGTGCATCTGCATAGCTTTTCTGCCTATCCTGTGCTTCCTTTAGTCTCTGCCTAATCTGAATCACCTGTTCCTCCATTTCTTGAATCAATTCTAGCCCAACTGTTACATGGTCTTCTAGTCTATCCCAACTCAATGGCGTTCTCCATGGCCTCCCATACAAAGCTTCATAGGGTGGAATTCCAATGGAGCTATGATAACTGTTATTGTAGGAAAACTCTACCAAAGGTAGGTACTTCTCCCACTGGGTTTGATTATCCATTACATACATCCTAAGCATGTCTTCCATGACTTGATTTATTCTCTCAGTTTGCGCATCTGTTTCAGGATGATAAGTTGTGCTTAAGCTCAACTGAGTCCCCAACGCTGACTGTAAACTTGTCCAAAACCTAGAAGTGAATCTGGAGTCCCTATCTGAAATGATCTTCTTAGGTATCCCATGCAAACAGATAACCTCACTTACAAACACACATGCCACATCAGTGACATTGTAAGTGTCTCTAACCGGAATAAAATGAGCACTCTTGGTTAACTTATCCACTATCACAAGAATGACATTGTGTCTATGGGATGTGAGCGACAACCCCACAACAAAATCCATAGAAATGACTTCCCATTTGGACATAGGAACATCATGTAGTTGTAGGAGGCCTGCCGGGTGATGGTGGTCGGATTTCACTTGTTGACACTCTAGGCATTTGGCGACAAAATGGACTACTGGTGCACCCCAAGGTGAGACACTGGGCCTTATTAGCCCTAAGTCCAGTAACTCTTTCAACTGCATTTGTAATTCACAAAGTTTCAGTGCTGTCATCCGATACAGAGTCTTGGAGATTGGTTCTGCAGCAGGTTTTAGCTCAATAGTAAAATCAAGCTCCCTCTCAGGAGGTAACCCTGGTAACTTGTTCGGGAAAACATCTTTAAATTCTAACAATACCGGGTACTGATCCAATGAGGGTCCCTTCCTTTCATTCACTGCTTCCACTACATAAAGTCGACACCCTTTCCTCAAGCATCGCTTAACCTTCATAGTTGATATAAATCCTAACGACACTTTTCTCTGTACACCCTGGATATCTACTGGTCTTCCTTCATCGTCGACACATATCACCCTCTTTGCGAAACAATCTACCAAAGCTCAGTGAGCTGCTAACCCATCCATTCCAATGATTAGGTCATACGCCCCGAGAGAAGTGACGTATACCTTCAACCTGGTAGTAAACACTCCCAGGTCTACTATACAATTATCGACACTAGGTCCTACTGCTTGTTTCTCCCCCGAAGCCATCTCAACTTGTTTAAAGTCATCGTGCTCGTAGGTTGCCAACCCCCCCTTTTCTAATGCAGATGGTGAAATGAAACTATCTGTCACACCAGAATCAAATAAAATCTTAACATTGATATGATTTAGCGTACCTGATCACTCCACCACCACGGATTGATGTTTGGCCTGGTGATTATTAACCGCTGCGTAAATCTGGTGGCTTCTAATTGCTCTCCCCATCAGTGCCTTTCCTTCTCTATGCACGAACCCTGATTATAACTCTGGGAAGTCATGCTGATAATGGGGTCCTCCGCACCCCCAACAGGTAACACGAGATTGAACCTGTGCACTGTTATGTGACTGTCTCTGAAATGAGTTCCTTCCCTTGGAACCACTGCCCCTACTAGTTGTTCCCTGAGATGGTCGTGGACCTGTCTGCATTGTTGGCGATAAACGAGATGCTGCACTCGTTGCCATTGAAATCCCTGCGGCTATTGTCCTTGGCATGACTCTGTTACCATATGGCATTGGCCTTGATCCCCCTCCCCTAGGAAATGTCCTCGGGGCCTTCCCTACAAATCCAGGATGATGCGGGAATGGCGGTCTTGTACCCCCAGTTAAGTTCATGTGTTCCTCCGCATAACGCGCATTTTCCACCGCTTCCTCTACTGAAGATGGTTTCCACATCTGCACTACATCTCTTATCTTAGGGTTCAATCCATAGACGAAGCGCTCTACCTATCGTTGGTCATTATCTATATATGAAACATATTTGACCAGTTCCATAAATCTGATCTGATATTCTTCTACAGTTCTATTTCCCTGTACTAAGGCATGAAATTCCCCTACCTGTTGTTCCTCGTAGTATGCTGGTAGATATTTCCTTCAGAACCTCTCCTCGAAAAGTTCCCAAGATACTATGTCTGGGGTAAGGTGCAGTTGTCTTTCCAGGTTGCCCCACCAGCTCAAGGTGCTATCTCTTAACTGAANTTTGAATTGGATGCATAGTCCCTTAAGGAAAAACACCTTGTCATGCCTTCCAACCATGCTTCCACGCGTTCACTGGCGCGACCCCCGACAAACTCCGGAAGTTTGATCTTCTGCAATTCTCGCGTGATGTCTTCGGGTGGAGGTCCTCCCCCTGAATCCCTTGACGCTTATGGATTACCCATTCTAGACGATGGGGGTTCCACTTCAGTCCATGCCGATTGTCACCCCTTTAAAGTCTCATTAATGGCTTCCAACGAGTGCAGTATGAGATCTAGTTCGGGCGATGGTGATGGCGACGCTGGTGGTGTTGGTGGTGCTTGCATCGACGCTCCCCTGCCTCGACTCCCTCGAGTCCTGACCATCCTGTATGCTTTAGCCTGCATCAACCAAAGTTGTCAAGATGAGTTCAAGGACGTTTCAAATTGGTGCTACTTAAACTAGAAATAGGGTTTAGGCGTAAGTTTTCTTTACTTGTCTATAAACAGACATTACTTCTTTAGGGGATTGGCTAGGTTAGGATTATGATTAAGCGTCTAAGTTTGATTTCTTCGCCCCTATAAAAAAAAACTATTGGTTCCCTTTCCCTGTAGCTACGCTAGCCTTGTGCCATACTCGCCAATTCCTATGCTTACTCTCCTAGTGCATATGCCGACTCCTTCTCGCTTGTCCTAGTCTAAGTCCTTTTAACTTTTCGCTTATAACTAAATATCCTTCGATGCTTGACTCATGAGCTCTTCCCTGACGCCTAGGGTTGGCGTTGTCGAATGCTGCATTGAGATTTAGCGTTGAATTTGACTGGTGGAATGGAGTGGAGGGACTTGGCGCTTGGCTCGATGAGTTGTGTGTATGGTCGCGTGAGCCTGATGCTTGGACAATCGGAGTCTATACTTGGGATACAAAGATCAACAATGCTAAATAAGCCTTTACCTTGATTCCTGGTGCATTCACTAATTATGATTCAACTCGATTAGTTGGCTCTGGATCAATAGATTAGGTAATAAGCCAGTTAATCTTAATCTTCATACTGTATCTTCCTAATAATAATACCACTCTAATTCCTACAATGTTACCATTAATCTAATTAAATATAAGAATTTATTTGTAAAGACTTATGAGGGCGCGTTGGTGTTAGTGTTCTTCTTAAGGCTTGGGCTTGGTGGGTGGTCGCGGTTTCAAAAACCCATGGACCCCAAAACATTTCAAATTCCTTTTTATAACTCTATTTATTAATATTGTATATATATATTTTTTTATATTATCTAATTATGTTAGTTTTAAATCTTTAAAAACTAATAAAATCTTTAAATCTCTAAATCTTTAAATAATCTTAAACATCTTAATAGATATAAATATATTTTAAACCTTAATTTTATCCTCATTTTTTTTTAATAATTAATAAATTTAATTATATGTATGTATATTATATATATATTTTTTTAATAATTAATAAAAAAAAATTAACGATTTAAACCATTGAAATTTAAATTTAGTAAAAATTTAAAAAGTTAATTTAAATAAATAATAAAAAAAATTAAATATAAAATTAAATAAAATATAAAAAAAAATCAAATCGGGCACGCATGAAGCCCAAATGCCCGCTTCCTCCAAAATAATCCTATGCCTATCTCTCCAAACCCTAAACATGTCCTTCCTTTGTCGCCTCTCCATGTTGCTCTGTCCCTCTCTCGTTCCTCTGGTTGTTGCGCGCTCCGTAGTTCCTCGTGGGTTTCTACCAGCTAGTCTTATCGTTTTGACTCGGGATAGTTTCTTTATTTTCATTTGGCAAACTGTAGGGTTTCTGTGAGGCAAAATGGCTGGAGAGGCAATTTGTACTAGATCTATAGCCAATGTTTTGAGCTGGCTGGCGAACTGTAAGGAAATGTGGTTGCTTGATTGTGTCTTTCAGATGAAGAAGAAATAACCGAGCTCTAAGTTTTTGCCATGGGTTTCTCGTGAGGATGTAAAAATTACTATGCAAATTGTCTGTATAGGCGCTAAGGTGAGTTAGAAAAAAATAACTGAGCGCCAATGTTTATTATGCATTTTTTTTTTATTATATTTTTTTTTCTCAAAGTTGTTAAAGAGATGAAAATAGTCATTTAATTTCATCACATTGTCAGGGACAGGGAAGCTCAAGCTAAACATCTGAACCATGTAATAGATGAAATAAATGGAGACCTCACTCAAGAACAAATGGAGCCCAAAAAAATAATGAAGATTTGGCTGGATGAGGCGAACGAGGCCATAAAAGCTTCGCAATCTATTTGGAACAAGTATGAGGAACACAAAAATTACATTGGTTGCTACCCTAACTGCCTCTTCCAGTACCAAAATTGACAAAGATATCCGAGAATGGAAACAAAGTGTTGCTAAACTCGAGTTAGAGAAGCAGTCTAATTTTCCTTCCAGTGGGGAATTCGGGGACTATACTCCGCCCAGCTAGATACTAATTGAAATCCCCAAATCTGGGTATATTGGAAATGTAATCCAGTCTGTACAGTCTAAGCTTGAGACGTGGTTAACCATGGCGTTGAGCAACAATGGATTTCTTGTACAGTGGATTGACGTGGTCGTTTATGGATTTTTGGGCGCACAACTTGCGAACTCGCCTTGCGAAGCGTTTGGGCGCCCATCTTTCCCAACTCACCTTCGTTGTTTTCTTCCATAATTTTTCACATTTTTACTCTGGTTTTAGACAGCTGATATTCACTTGTATTTGTTGAGATCTATCATTGTTGCACGGTGAGGTCTTCGAGCAGTAACTAGATCTAGTATTTGAGACTGGGTTTGTATCCTTTCTCAAATTCTCTAAAGGGGGTTTGGTCTTCAAATGTTAGTTTCTTGCAAATTTTGAATAGCGTTTGTTTGCAAGTAAAAAAGTATCAATTTTTTTTAATGGAATCCCATTACCTCTTGTTCGGATCAGATTGCCTTTTGCAACGTGCGATAGCTTTCCCTTGCGTGCCCTACCCAGAGGTCTTTAGTTTTACCTGAATAACGTTTTGCCTGCTCTATCGTGGTTGTGTTGTCATCCTCTAACTGAGTAAACAATTTTGTGTGGTGTTCATCCTAACATTTTTCATTCTCTCTCATGCTCGCTGCGATCATCAGGTATGCAGGCTTTCAAAATTTTTTTTAGAAACAGGATGAACCCTTTCTTGGCCACGTAGCCCTGATCCTCTACTCGATTGACAATGGATAATGCATGTGAGCATGGCTTATCGAGATGCTAGCAGGAAGCCAAGACGGATGGTAAATGATTGATTCGCGCCGAGTCATTGTTGAAGCATGTATATCATCATCGTCTTTACTAAGTGCAATAAAGATCAAGCTCATCAGTGGTGAATTCAAGCGTTTATTCATGTGATGTGTGTGTGTATATATATATATATATATTACTCTATTCTTTTTTTTTTCCAGCTGTTCATTATATAAAAATATCACTCTATACAGGTGAGGCTTCTCACAGGTTTGAAGCTTTTACAGGGTAGGTTTCTTACAGGTCTGAAGGTGAACATGCCTCCTTCAAACTTACAATAGTTTCTAAGGTTTTTTTTTTTTTTGGTTTTTTTTTGGGTCGATTCTAAGTAGGTTGGTAGGCCCTTGGCTCCAGATTTTGAGCGAGGGCTCTAATACTATGTGTAATAACCATATTAATTTAAACATCAATTTATTCTATAAACTGAAACAGTAAATTCATAACAAAATAATAACTTCATAACAGTAACTTCAGTAACTTAAATTTATCAACGAATAATAATTTCATAATAGAATAAAACAATTTTACATCTTCCTGATGCAAATTCTCCGTCGACCCGGTTGTCCATCCCACTGCTTTGTTGTTGCCTAATGCACTGCCCAACTCTACCCAAACCTTGTTTCCACCCTGCCAACTAGGACAACTTCCTAGCTCCAGGATACCATATGGATATCCTGGCCCCCGTGCCCAAAACCCCCAGCAAACTGGTGCCCCCTGTACTAATCCTTCCCATATACAGAACTCAAACTCCGCTGTGCAAATCCAAGAGAACCCTCTCCAAAAACAAAACCTCGTAGAATGATAATCATCCCTCTTTTCGTAAACCTCCTCCGCTCATATCCCTCCTTCACCGCCCTTTCTTCTCATTTTATTCCTTATCCATTCATTCATTGCTTATCCGTTTATTAATGCTCCTTATCCGATTATTAATGCTCCTTATCCCCTCCGTATACGTAATCCTTTAATTTAAACAATATAATTTATTAACCCTTTTAAATTTATTACCCTCTTCATTCAATGTGATAAGTAATTAATTTAATTAATTAATTAATCAAAATTATAACAATTAATTAATTAATAAATATTTAATTAATATTATTATGCCAATCTTTCTTTAGTTAAAACCATGTTAAGACAATTAATCACCCAATTAATTTTGCTTAATAATCCCTAAGCATATTTTCAATTAGGGTTGTTACAATAATTCTCAGGACAAAACTTCTCATACCCTTGACTCATATTTATACTAAATCTATCTACCAAAATAACAATCTAGAAGAATATCTTCTAGAAGAGGAAGCTTCTATTAGGGCTTCTTACATTTGACTTATTCTTCCTTATTACTAGGCTTTATTAATATTGGCCTTTATTACAGGGAAAATATATTATTCTACCTACGTGAGGGGTTAGGGAGGTTAGGTCCCTAACACAAAATATCACTAGTTCATAAGATAGATAATCAATGAATAAGTGTGTGAATTTACTTGTGAATGACTCCTTGACGTGCTTATATACTTTTGCTCTAGGTAACTCCTCTCCTTAATTTACGGCCTCTAGGTTTTTCTTGTTACAACAACTTTACCCTTTCATTAAGGACTTATAACCACTAAGGGTTTCATGACCACTTCTTCGGGGGTTACAACTTCACAAATCCATGTCTCCCTAACTGTGAGGAACTACGTGGCATTCCACATATATTCAAAAATGGCACGATGAGTATTATCCATATATGAGTGTCTTTATTGCATTTACATTGTCTTTCATGTACATATTCCTCATTCAACTTCGAGTACCAAAACCATACCGTCGGTGCTTTTTGAAGGGTTGACATCAATCACAACCAACTATCAACAGAGCCAAACCCTTAAGAAATATCCTTGTGAAAAAGGGATCAAAAACCCCCAAGGGGTTTGTTCTTTAGTTCCTAGGGTTTGGTGGATTTTTTAAACCATTCAATAAAATGGAAAACTAAAGGAAAACATGCACCCTAAAAAACACACACAACAAGCAAACAAAGCACTAAAAGCAAGGGAAAATTTAAAAAATGACTAGTGCAAAAAATACATGGAAATATGCATTGAGAAGTGGCAAAAAAAAAGGTCCAAATCCTACAAAAAAATCATAAAACAAGGATCATGAGTAAAAATCATATCCCTAGTGGAGTTTCCATTATGTTGGTGAAAATACTTAGCAAGGGTAAACAGATCTACAAACTTTTTGGTTGTGTCAAAGATACATAAAAAAAAGTGGGTTAGAAAACAAGAAACCCTAGTTTTCTATTAAGTAAATGTCTTCAGATCTATGTTATTGACCAATAAAAATGCATGCAACATAAAATTACCTGAACAAATATAGATGTAAAAATTAAATATGATATAATTCCCAATAACCATAGTACATAACAATACACCTATGAAGGGACCGATGAAGAAAATAATATCCTAGTGGTTCTTCTTCTTTTCCGTATGTGTGGAATAATAGCTAGGTTTCTGTTCTTGGCTAAAAGTAACAATGGGAAATGGATCTAAAAATATAGTGGAAATGTTGGCAACATTTAAATAATCTCAAGGGAAAATCTCTATGGAAATGGAATGGATCACTTTATTTTATAGGCAAAATAGTGGTTATCCTCTATGGTAAAAATAATAAAACATATTATTTGACCAAACAAATTCTTATCCACTTATTCACTTTTACCTTTTATATAAATAAAATAAAGAGGTGAAAAATGATAAAATGGGATTGTGACTTTAGTTGAGTGAAAATAACATTATTAAAAGAGTTTTCCTAAGCTATGTAACGGAAAATGGTGTGAAAGTGTGTATTTTCGAGGGATACATAGAATATGATGATGCATATCAATAAGGCTTAGATTTTTAGGCTAAATGTGCAAATAAATGGTGATAACAATCTCAGTATCCTATGATATCGAATAGTTTCTAATGTATTTTGATACCATGATCATGGAGACTATTACTGCGAATACTACTCGGTAGATAAGATCAAAAAGGCTTGGTAGGGAATGTAGAGGTACAATGGACAATAGACATATAAGAAATCTCACTTAATGCAATATGGAAATCTCACCACCTTGACCATAAATTCAACATGATGCCATGCAATGGAGAGGATCCCATGGGCTATGTGAATATTAAGCTACACTTCCAAAGTCTCCTTCACTTGAAGGTGGAGAGTCCTGCTACATTATGTATGCCAAATGAAAAGAATAAAGAACTATATTCTTCTTCGGTTGTTGCAAAAGATCATCATCATGTGAGTGACATCCTTTGAAAACACACCTCTATCGCAGTTCATCCCAATGACCTCTCTACAACAACCACTTAATGATGTTTATGGGATCATAAGTTTTTGGATTGGTAGGTAATGACAAGAAGGTAAATGATTTTTATTTTACTTTTAGATGAAATAAAATTTGTTTTTTTAAATATGTAGTGGTTAATGGTCAATTTGTGAGGATGCATATATGTACATTAAAGAAATATCCTATAGGATTACAGTTTCATAGTGTTCTTAAGTTCTTCAAGAATTTTCAAAATGAGTGGATTAAGTTAAAACATTAAATTTTCACTATTAATAATAATAATAATAATAATAATGTATTTTTAAAGTCTAAAGTCTAAGGAGGTATACATACCCTATTCTCAAGAATATGATTGTTACAATGAGGCACCAAAGGTGTTTTTAACATAAGTAAAATCCAAAATCCTAACCCCATAAGATGAAAAGCCAAAAGGATTGTGGGCCCCAATGGGGGTAGTTTATATGTCAATTTCCCGCGGGTGTAACTTTTTCATACGATCTCCGTTTGGGGCGTTGGTTACACCGTTGGAAAGGTCTAACCAAGAAGAACAATTTTTGGCTGGTCAAGTATGTGCCTTTAGGGCCTCAAAATGAACCTGGAAGTTTGGAACCGGAAAAACTGTCGAAAAACTGCCAAGATGGAAAACTGTTTTTCGTGCTCGTGGAATAGGTGGGTGGCCACCAATATCCATATGGATTAGTCCCCCTTGTGGACATCTTAGTTCTTCCTAATTCATAAGTTTCCTAAGTCCTAAATTTCTTGCTGGGTGTAAAAAAAATAAAGAAGGAAACACATGCTCTTAACCATTAGGCCCACTCATATTGTATTAAATTTAATTTTAAAGTCAATGCCAAGCACACCAAATTAATGTATGAGACCCCTTGTTTCTAGGACAATCATTTAAAATTAAAAAAAAAAAAAAAAAAAAATTGGTAAACATATCCATGAAATGATAAAGCATCTCAACACCATTTAAAACATTTAGAGAACTATTAATAATAATTAGATATTTTTATCATATAAATCATTTTGCATTGATAACATGTTACTATTCCATAATTTAATTATAATAGAAACATTTGATGGTGCTTAATAACGTTTACATTAAAATCAACTCTCTCATCCATCTTAGATTACAATTTCATCCAAAACTGTTTCAGTAAAATCATATAATCACATAAAAAAATCAAAATCTTTGTATATTAAAAATAACCAAACAACTAATAAAAAAAACTTATATTTTGATATATATTTGAAATTAGCTAGGCCTCTTGTACCCATTTTGAAAAAAATATATATTCTTCCAATCCCAAGTCCATTTATAAAGTCCATTCATAAACACAATCAACTTTGTCACACATGACGAGGAGGTTTCTCGCATGAGTGGCCTCCCAATCGATTTTTATTTTGTTATTCCACTAAACGAAAGATTTGGTGCTGCATACATCGTTGTTACCTTCTCCTTCCTTCCGTCTCGTCCCTCTCCTACGCCTTTGGTTGTTTTGTTTGAGAGAAATCATTGGCCTTCCTCTGTCAAAAGATGTGCTGTGATTACGTTTTTAACGACGCGTGTTAAGAGGAGAGAAAGTCGGGCCAAATTTTGCTACAGAAAATGTTTTCAACTTCCTCACAAAAAATAGAAATGAAGGCTGACTTTCTCGGCCTGCGCAAATGTATGGACTGAAGGAAGATTTCTAGATTTGGATGAAGAATCTTGAGATATTAAATGGCAGCGAAAAGGATTGCTCGACATGACTCGTACAAGGAACTGGCTGATTTACCACACCCTTTCGAAAGGTTTTCTCGACATAACTCGTTGAAGGAACTGATTGATGTATTATAGCCCCTCAAAAGGTTTTCTCACATTGTCGGTTGGCAAAATTAAGCCAATCAGAAATACGTTTTGTGAGAGCTTTCATATAGCGGCTTCACGTGACGCCGCTGGATACGTTGGGAGAGCGTTGTATACTTCCACGTCAATTGAGTGAGACTGAGAGTCGTATACTTCCAGCTATAATAGTATGCCGTGTGGGTCGAGTTGCAGTATTTTTCAAATTTTATAAAATTGGACTCTTTTACTGGATGGTACGTTGGGAGAGCGTTGTATACTTCCACGTCAATTGAATGGGAGAGCGTTGTATACTTCCACGTCAATTGAGTAAGACTGAGAGTCGTATACTTCCAGCTATAATAGTATGCCGTGTGGGTCGAGTTGCAGTTTTTTTCAAATTTTATAAAATTGGACTCTTTTACTGGATGGAATTTGAAGTTTTATTTGAATGGCTATTTTTAAAACTCTGGAAGCGAGTATAATTTAGGTCCGCACTGGTACAAGTGCGTGGTGGGATATCACACTGTCTCATTTTCTACGTAAGTGGAAAAGTCCAGCCCAACCCGGAATTATGTAGAGAACATATATACAGAGAGAGAAATGCCGTGCAGTGTTGTGAGGAATAAGGGTTTGTGTAAGTTGAAACGGAGATTAGAAGGGCTAGTACTGCTTATTACGTCCAGATCTGTTTTCAATACAAAAGAGATGTTTCCATGTCTATAAAAATCAAAAACAAATTACGTAAAACTAATCAACTTTTACAAAAGCTAAAAATATAATATAAAATAAAATAAAACAAATTTAATTGTTTAAAGCTAAAAATATACTATAAAATAAAATAAAACAAATTTAATTATTTAATATTTGCCTAGAAAATATCAAAAATAATTATAATATCTTAAATTTAATTATTTAATATTTACAAAATAAAATAAAACAAATTTAATTATTTAAAATATGATAAATAATTATCTTAATAATATTTTAAATTTAATTATTTAATATTTAGAAAAATAAAAAATGATTATCTTAACAATATCTATTAAAATAACAATAAATTTTAGGTCCTGGAGTATGACTTAAAATTGCTTATGCTTGGCTAAGAGGAGTTAACAACTCAAAACCCATAAGTGTTTGGCTCAAGTAGTGACTACTGGAAACAACAAGATTATTGGGCTCCCTTACCGTCTCAGCTGGTTATTTCAGAGACAACAACAGTTTTATATATACAGAGGGTTAGCGTGTTTGGTGTCTCTTCAGGAAGCTATAGAGCTTGGAGAAGTCTTCAGAGTGGAGACTTGAAGGGTTTGATGCTTGTTGGGGAGACATTGAGAAGCTCTCTTGTGGATTTTCTGTTGTAAATAAAAAAAAATAAAAAATAAAATAAAAATAATTTTGTCAAATCTAGTTAGATTGATTGATTTTTAGGGATTTAGTTTGTAGAGCTAAACCAAAACCTAAAGCTAGGTTAGAAAAAACTAATTGAGAAAGAAAACCTAAAAAATTCATTTAATGAAGAATTGGTGTATCCCAAGCCGTATGATCCCATTCTAATTCATAGAATATAAATTTAGAAATCAAATCATTTTAATTTAAAGAGAAGCAGTTTGAAATATTTTAAATTGCCTGTAAGAAATTTAATTTGGGATTCGGCGTTTCATAGAGTTGCCAATTACGAAGCCAACAACTCCAAAAACCCGGTGCCAAAATCCCGAAAGAGGTTTCATTGCAAAGAAATAATAAAAAGGAAGAGCGAATGTTACCAGTCCTAATCTGTTCCTCATAAAGTTCCCTCTAAGCATGATTAAGTAAACCCCTAATCATAATTAATGAATCATAAATCCATCGTAGTTCGGGTTTCCTATTAACAAATCGTTTTCAAAATGTACTAAATCTCGATTAATTAAAGTTAATACAATGATCAAACACCAAAGTTAAGCTTATCGCGATTTCACAATTTGGGGGTTGTATATGACATATCTCTTGGGTGAGTGATCCCTGAAACTCCGAAATGTGAAATCATAAACTCTAAAACAAAGTCTAAAACTTTAATTAAGTCATTCTAAAACATGATTAACAATCATTAAACTCCTTTTCGCATTTCACAATTTGGTGTTTCATAAAACAGTTATTTCGAAACTCCATTTTGAAATTGCCGATATATGAGAATATCTGTAACAGTTGTAACAGATGAATAAAGATATTTTGAACTTAATTGCGTATCAATAAACATATCTTTTTTTATTAAGACATTAAAGTCTTACCCCTTGTCTCAGTACATTCCTTTAAAGGAAATTAAAGGAAATAAAAGCTATGTATTTCGAGTTTTATTCTCATTTTTACAATCGTGAGCAAGTTGTGTTTATCCATGCTTATAGATTCTTTCTCTACAAGAAGGTTTTCAATCTAGTGAAAACGCTATGGCACCTAAGAGGGTAATTAAGAAAGTTGAGGGAACTGTTGAAAGAACAAGTATAGAGGGAGATGTCGTAGCTGATACCACACCCCACGCTATTGATTCTATCAAATATTGGAGGCAAATCTTTGAGAATCTAGATTATGAAATTCAGAACTTCCTGCATGATTTTGAGAACAAACTCTGGGACATAGCAGAGTCTAAACTTCACAAAATAGCATCACACCCATGGCTCATGCCATATAATGAAAATGTCGGGCCTTAGAGAAAGCAGACGCAAAGACAAGGAGCATTCTGGACAGTCGTGTGGTCGTCATCGGTTCCTTCAGACCAGAACATATACGAGTAATGTACATGTTATCCCCTAATCCTAAGTATATTTATAATGATGAATTCATAGCCAAATTCCAAAGAAAGGAATGTGCAGAGGAAGATTAAACATACCCTGATATAATTAGAGACTGGTGGGAAGTGCCAGCGAAGTTTAGGGTTGATACTCACGGGAAATATGCCACAGCCTCACTAAATGAATACATGGTCTATGTAATCATGATTCTTTGTAGACTCTTTGGAAAGAAAATCCCCACTCATTTCCCTGTGGCATGGGTGCCTCTTCTTCATGAAGCAACTCAAGGTTTTAGTTTCAACTGGGACAAAATCTTATCAAACAATTTATCCAAGGAGGTAACAGAGTACCAAAACGCAAAATCAAAGGGCCAACCAGTGGCCTTCTATATGTCCACCTACATCATGGACGCCATATGCTTCATGACCCCTTTCCCTATGATGAATTGGAGTTGGAATCCAACCTCCAATAAACATGTTCATGAATATTATTCTAAGTTGTGGGAAGAAAATGCTAAGGATTCCTTCTACGAAATCTACCAGTTCGTGGTGATTCTGGTGCACCATATGCTATATGGTTGCGAGCCTCCCCGTATTTCTAAGTAAGTCATGGAAAGTCTCAAGGCCGTCGCTGATTGGTTTATAGAAGAAAATTTTTCCTACATTAGGGTTTTTAGATGTTCAATCCCTCCCCGTGCACTACCAAAATCGCTCCCTGATAGACTGGTATGCAGGGAGGTGGCTCATCAAATAGTAATAGGTGGCATCATGAATGAACTAAAAATGGCCCAAAAGAGATTTTGGCCTATTTTCCCTGTGTGGATTGGGAAATATTCGCTACTCAATCTAGGGCATTCCAAGGTTGAGGCAGCCGCATTAGGAGAGATAAAGTTGCTAAATCTTGATCACAAGAAATATGATCCCTATAAAATTATGGGTAATCACCAAGTTAATTGCAATCTGAAAGCATACGAACATGAACAGTCCCCTTGTGATGACATGTTTAGAAGAGTTATAAGTTATGACGAAGTGTTGGCCAGGTTTCAAACTTTATCACCTGATTTGAAAAACAGTGTCCTAAACTTCCAGAAAAATCGGAGAAGTGGTTTACCCAGGGTATTACTAGGCGAAGCATCAACTTAGCCTCCAGAACAAGGAAACGTACCCCCAAGTTTTGGATCAAGAGGGAAGTATAAAGAAAGTACAAAGAGAATTCTAGAAGAGACTGAAGAGTCTCCATGAAAAACAGAAGGACAAAAGGTAGAGAACTCAGAAATGGAAAAAGGGTCTCAGACACCCCCAGTGTCTGATAAACCATATTTCCCTTCGTCATCTGCAATTCATGGTAATACCCCCAAAGAAATAGAGGAGGTAAGATCTATAGAACTAGGTGCTCCCATCTCCTCTTTGACTCCATTACAATCCACTTTCGATTTCCCCCAGCTGGGAACCCTATACGTTAGTGACCTTGATCCCATCTCCAGAGAAGAGATTCCTACATTTGATTATTTTTTCAGTAAGAAGAGAAAGCTAGTGTTGAAGTAGGAAATGCATCAAAGGGAAAATGCAATGGTAAAAAGGCACAAAATAATAATAGACGGGCATAATTTAGAGGAAGAAGACTTCGCTACCGAAGTAGCTGGTTCTATGGGAGCATTAGCCACAACTAACTAGTTCACTGTTGAAAATATGAAATCGCGTCTGAGACAGAGAAACCTCGTGATCGCTAAACTACAAGGCCAATTAAAGGAGAATGAAAAAAAGATTGAAGAAGGTATAAATAAAGGTTTGGACCAGACCAAAGCCAGGGATAAGCAAGAAATTCAATCCCTGAAAACAAGCCTCAGCGAGATGGAAGAGAGAGTGCAGACAAGTCAAATGCAAGAATAAATCATAAATCAATTACAAATAAAATTAAAGGCAATTGAAGATCAGGTCATAGTTATGAAAGCTTTCCATGCCTAGTCACTGGAAGTGCATTCAAAAATAGAAGTTGAACAACAGAAATTGATTTCCAAGATAGAGATTATTCAGAGTTACTTTCAAGAAGCAAATAATGCCTTTGATAATATTATCCTGAACAAAAAAGAAGCCAAAGCAACAAGGGTTACTCTCCAAAAGGAAATCATATATTCGACAAGTGAAGAGACATCCAAAACTACAAAAATATCATCCATAGAGAAAATCAGAGGTGAGATCATGCTCAAGCTATGGGAAACCAACATAACTGAAAACAAAAGAATAGTCAAAGAAATCAGAGATGACTGCGAAGAAGTTTTTGATCTCTTAGACAAAAGGTCATTAAACATTGGAAAAGGCAATTGTACAGGACTTCTGGGATAGATTAATATTGTAAGACATCAATTAAATTTTAGAGAAAATTTGAGTGAAATTCAAATAGAAATTTTACAGCTAAAAGAAATGGATGTCACCCTAATAGACAGGTTGTTAGTTGAACCCAACTTAAAACTGCAGTCGATAAAGTTTGCAGAGAAAGGAGTTGAATACTGTCTCTCCAAGATACAGAGAAAGGTTTATCTGTTCGAGGCAAAGGACCTTCCAGAACCCCCCATAAATTTTACACAATTCCTGAAGAGATGCAATGAATATATTGGATCAAAAGAAGGAGAGTCATCAACAAAGTAAAAGTATCGTTTGGAGCATCTTTACTTCCAAGAAAGTAGAAAAATGGAGAAGATCATGCAAATGGTTTCTGATCTATTTTTAACAAGTAATTAGTCACTAGAAATTAGGAAATCACCAACTGTCTTAGGATTGGTAGTTTTCTATAAATATAACTTTTCAAGACTAAGACCGGGCTTTTTTCTGGAGGGGATTGTAAAGAGAAATTTTCATTTTGCCAGAATTAATACAATACAGATTGAAGATTCCAGATCTTGTCAAGCCTGAGTTATGTGTTTCTCTGTCATTCCATATTTTATTTCATACCTTCGATGAATGCTTTCATGATGCAACCTCTATTGTGGTGATTGAATAGTCAGATTATCTAACTGTTTGCAGTTTTTCCTCTGTATAAGCTATCAACGGATATAAGACCTATGAACGTTTTATAATTCTGAAATTGTATACTTCATCGAAGTTATCATTTCTCTTTCTTATATTAGCATAAAGTGAGATTCCTCTTTAATTGATGCCTCACATTTGTTATACAACTATATGTTTCTTTTTTTTTCTTCATTGCATGCACCGTCTCCTTTAAATTTGACTCAGATACTAGAAACAACCTTTATTTATGTTATACTATTGATTCATAGTTTGGAAGTTTTATTTTTGTTGATTCAAATCAGAAATTTGTGACCCTTAAAAATAATTTTGACTTACAGAAAGGGAAACCCTTATCTTTCATGTCTGTTCAAGTTAGCAGACAACCTAATATAGAACCCAACCTATCAGATCAGACAAGCATTGCTAGACATAGATAGTTAAGGAACCGACTTTGATCTCGCTTTTCATTAAACTGATCTTTTTATCCATCAACTATCTCTACCTTTTTCGGATGCCTTGACGGTATACTTTAGAGCCTTAAAGTATAAAATCAGGAACAACATATCCCAAGCTCTGTATGATCCCATTATAATTCATAGAAAATAAATTTAGAAATTAAATCATTTTAATTTAAAGATAAAAATTTTGAAATATTTTAAATTCCCTGTAAGAAATTTCATCCTGTACGTCAAATTGGAACGTGCTAAGGGATAAGAGAGGGAGAACGGAAGACTCTAGAAGTGGATGTGGAATTGTGTTGTGTAATACAGGTATACAATTGCAGGAATGTAAACTCTTATAAATGAGACTGGTCTCCTTAAATACAGTGACATCTTATACATAGATGTGTTATTGTAAGCTGTCTATAGCTCTGAATTTGCATAAACAAATGTTTTGTTTTCAGCGGCTTTTGAATCTTAAGGAAAAAAAAATCGATTGAGAAAAATAGTTAACTGTAGGCTTCGAAACCTCCATGAAGCATGGGATCATTAAAATGAACAAATTAAAGGAATTCAATGAATCTCAGTATTAAGAAAATCCATAAAGTTCTGGATCAATAATCTTCCACCTTCATATCGAGTAGGGTGGGGATTTAATAAAGAAAACATTGGATTTTAACTTGTGACCTCTTAGGAGGAAGCACATGTTCTTAACCATTAGGACCACTCAAGTTATATTTAATAGTAAGAATAGTTATGAATCAGCATTGTGCATTATCAATACCTTAAGACTGTTTAAAAAACTAGTTATTATTCATAAAGGGGCATATACATTTGAGTGTGAGATATATTAACGTGGTTTGACTGAAAGTTAGCATCTTACTCGACATAAACCTATTAAGACTTAAAAAAAAAATACTATAATATTTATAATAAATAATAGTAATTCAAAGTGTCTTAAAAATACATGCTTAAATAAATTAAATAATATTATAATTATTATAATAAATACCTTAATAATAATAATATATATACATATATATAGATGAACATTTTTCCAAGTTAACATATAGTATACCGTGGAGTGTGAAGGACCTCCTAAATATGTCGCAAGTGTTACACCCAAGTTTTGTTGAAGATGGGGATGTCATCCAAATATACCACAACAAAAGAATCGGTGAAGGACTGCAACATATTGTGCCTAAAAGTCATGAAAGTTGCTTGATCATTTGTTAAACCAAAGGGAATGACTAGCCATTCAAAACGACCTTCTTTGGAATTGAAAACAGTCTTTCATAATTAGTTTGTTCTATTGGGACCTAGTGGTAGCCAGACTTCAAATCAATTTTGTTGAAGTATTTGCCCCCCTTGATCTTGGTCATGAAGGTCGTCAATATAGTGAATTTAGTACCGATTTTTTACTGTGATTTTGTTTAGGCCCTTTAGTTAATAGAGAGCCGCTAGGTCCCATCTTTCTTCTACACGAGTATAATCGGGCTTCCACAGGGTGAGGATATGGGTCATATGTGCCCCTTTTGAAGCAACTCTTCGATCTGGTGCTTGATTTCTTCATTTTCCATAGAGAGTGGCGATATACTGACCCATTGGGTAGTGATGAAAAGGAGGTTAGATCAATGGAATGATTGACCGGACA
>ML835416.1:17333-42890 GCA_009831015.1 Picea engelmannii | reverse complement strand
ATATATATTCTATTTCTCTAAGAACTAAATCTCAAGAGAAGATTTTGTCAATCATGCTTTTCATAATTCGAGCCAATAAAAGGAATGCTATGAATAACACTAACAAATTCAAAATCAAATCTAATGTTGAGAGAAAACAGTGACAAAAAAGAAAAGATGACAGCTATGTACCTCGTGAGTGGGCCCTGTTATCGCTCAATTTGTACTTAATCCAAAGGAAATGTTATGGGAAGGCAAGTTGGCGTAACGGGAGTTTATCCTATCACTGTCACCTCAACAGGGTACCTCTTTCTATTTAGGGTTGATGGACCAGGGGAGATGTCCTCAGTGACTTGGGGGTTTGAGAAGGCAAAGGTTAAAGTGTCTATGAAAATATCCCCTCTCACAAGTCACACTGATCAAAAAGTCCCAGGGTTGTAACCAATGAAGTAGTGAAGTATTAAGATGTACCTGCCCAGAACAAAGCAACAAGAAAATACATCTTTTTCAAGTACAACTTGTTGTTAGTACTTCATAAAACTATGGACTTTATCAATAAAAGCAATAGTTGATATATGATGAAGCAAACCGAATTTAATAGAAGAAATGTTTATAAGACAATAGATTCACAAAAAATGCCTTAAAATGTCTTCAGAATGACCAAGAATAATTACTCATTAACACCAAAATACTAGCATTTGTCAGAAGAAAATAAGGCAGTGTATTTATCAACTTTCTCAATTGCTTTTAGTACTGCAATAGATGGTTGTAGCTTACTTTAGTAAAAACAACAAATAGGTTAGTAGATTAGACTATTCTAAGGTTAGGAGTAGTTAGTAGAGAGCTTAAGGTAAAGGTTTTGATAGTAGTTTTTGTCAATCACTCAATTCTAAGGCCAAGATCAATGCTTTTTAGGGTAAATGGAGTCCTTTTAGGCAATCTTGAAGGAACAAATGATAATAATAGAACTAGAGACAAGATGGGTCAATAGTTGAAGTGTAGCCCAAGACTTCAATCACCAAACCCTAGGGGGAAAATGGCTACTAGGAAGTAGGTAACCCTAGGCCCTAGTATTTTTCCTCCTTATTTATCTCAAAGATAAAAAGATAATGGCTTAGATGAAGCAAAATGTGCTAGGGTGTTGCAATGGCAAGGCCCTTAGCAAAAAGCTTCAAGAAAATCAGTTTTCTAGCATAATCTAGTAGGTGAAAGTTATTAAGGCAAGGACAATAACATGTTCTTTAGCCTCCTAGGTTTTTAAGCTATAAATTTCATAATCTTAGTATAAATGCAAGATAAATGCAACCATAACCATTCAATGAAGAAGAATTGCATAAAATTTACTTACATTCACCAAGAATCATCTAGCAAATAGTCTAGTTGAACACTTCCACCAAGAAAATGCCAAAACACTCCAAAATTAGCCTCCTTCAAGAAGCGTGCACTAAATTTTAGACAAGTAACCCTAAGTAGGGCGCAAATTTCATACCTCACTAAGTGTGAGTGAAAGATGATGAAATAATACAAGGGAAAATCCTTTATTTATACAGTTACAATGACCAAAATTAGGTCAAAAAGGTCGGCATGGCCAGTTTACATGTAATATCCAGTTTTTACATTAAATGACAAATTAAAACCCTAAATCAAGAAGAAATGGTGATGTCATGCCCTCTTAGGGTGATGTTAGGCCTCTCTGGTGGAACGTTGGCCTTTAGTTGCAAAACGTTAGGCCTCTTAAGGACCCTGGATCAAGCCACACGTGCCACTTGGCACACAACTGCCTCCAAAGTGTCCATCAAACGATGGGTGACATCAAGGGTCACAGAGGTGACATCATGGGCCTACCAAGGCCTACATCATAGTGGAAGGGAAAGATCCCCTTAGGTCCAGGCTTGTCAGGCTATCTCTGGTGGAATGTCCTCCTCTCTCTCTGGTGCAAACCTTTATCTTATCATTGCCCCTAGCTGGGGTCTTGACATCCATCTGGTGGGATTTATCCCTATGGAGGTCCGAAATAATCATCTCCCCATGTGTACTTGTTCATCGGGTGTGGCCCTACAACAACAAGAAGTACGCCCTCCATGAGCTCAAAAACGTTATGCTATTCTACAAGCCAAGTTGGAGAGGATGTCAAAAGGTCCTATTGGGCTAATTCTCATTGGACCTGGGATGTTTCCAGGTGAAGACAAATCCAGGATATGTAATTGGATGAGGTGGTGAGGGTTGTTTGAGCAATGGGTGCATTGATGACAAGGGAATGTATGGCTTACATGTGGGTGTCTCTGAAGAGGGTGAGTTGCACCTTGTCATGGATGCAAATGTTTCCAAGCCCATTCAATGCCTTTTATATTTTTTATCTTATTTCTTTTTCTTTCAAGACACTAGTTAGGGGACACTGTCTTGCCGTGGTGACCAGTGGTGACAATGTTACCCACAAGCATTTCATAGAGATGAGAATGATGGCTCATGATGAGACCCCCTTTCTCTTGGTTATGCCACCAAGAGCCACTACCCTGGCGTGGTGACTAGCTGAATGCTAGGGTCATACTACCACATGCCCATGGACCTAATAGGATGGCTCGTGATGAGACCCCCTATCCTCCAACTAGGTCTTGATTTTATTATTTTATGGGTCTCTCTGTTTCTTGTTGAGAATCCTTTTATTTCTTTCTCAGGGATCCCTGGGCGAAGCATCTGAAGGTTTTGTTCTTTTAGCTTTTATCTTTTTCCATCTACTTTTACTCTCTGGGCCTTTAGCCCCTTCTTCCCACAAGGTAAGGTACAACCCTTTGCTAGCTTGGAAAACCCAATGCTCGAACCAGTGTAGGGGATGGATGAGAGGGGAAAAGATGGAAAGTGATAAGTATGGTGGGAATGGAAGATGACCTTTCATGAACCCACCCAATGACAACTCAAACCCTATGGGAACCAACTTGGTAGGGAATCATGTCATTCCCCCCAGGTGTGGACAAGTGGAAAGGCATAAGGTCCAAGCACACGTGAGAAGTAAAAAGAATTAAATGCACATATTCAAATGTTTTGAGAATCAGAGTGACACATACCATGATACCCGAACTCATTACCTCATGGAGCAAGACCCACTGCTATTGAAGGACCAGGTTGATGGGATGGATGTTGTTGTTGCCGACAAGGTGGAGGTTCTTGAAGAAGAAATATGGGCCCTCCAACGCCAGGCTCAAGTCAATATGGCTCTCGGTACTCCATGCCTAGGACCTATGGGCCTCAAGACATAATCTCCTTAGTTATCCCTAAGCTAGGGGATAACAGGCCCTTGCTCAGAGTTCCAGGCTGCCTAAGAGATAAAACAAAGTGCTACAATGCTTGCAAATAGCAGAAAACGTAAGATCTTTATATTAATAAAGTATCATTGAATACAACTTGTTATCACATAGTTTGTATTTGGAAGTAAAGGATAGGTGAAAGAAAGGCAAACTGGCGAAACTGAGACTATCCTACCACTGTCACCTCGATAGGATAGCTCTTTCTGTTTAGGGTGGTAGGCCCAAGGGAGACGTCCCCGATGACCTGGGGTTTTGAGAAGGCAAAGGCTTATGGCTAAGTAAAAGTTTCCCCCCTCACAAGTCACCACCAATCAGAATGTCCAACTAAACAACCAATAAAGATAATGATAACCAGAAGTGTACCTGCTCGAGACAAAGCAACGAGAAAACTATATATATGCAAGATCACTTGCTGGTTAGTACTTCATATAATCAAGGACTTTCCGATATAAAGCAATTCACTGATAATATTGATGAATCAAATCAATGATGTGTAATAACAAATAATCACAATACGTCACTTCACAGTAAATGCTAAAGAGGCTTCACAGTGAGCAATAACGATTTATCATCAATGTTACAACATCAACATTTATTTGAAGCAATGACTACTATGCTTTAGCCAATCTTTCAATTGCTTTTACGATGTACAAAATGCTGCATGGATATGATTATAACACAAGTAAATGACGACAACAATAGTGTTAGTAGGTTAGTCTAAGCTAGGGTTAGAAGGAGTTAATAATTATTCAAAGTGTTGGATATTTGTGATCAAGGTACTCAAGCATAGAAGTTCTTAGATCACTATGTTATTAGGGAAAATGGAGTCAAACTAGCTGCAAAAGTTGAAGGGATAATATGATGATGGTAGGGCCAAATACAAGAGGGATATGATGGTTGAAGTGTTGTTAAGACAAGGCTTCAACCTGCCAACCCTAGGGGAAGACGACGACTCACTAAGGTGTAGTAAACCTAGGCCTTAGTGTGTTTTCCTCCTTCTTTAGCTCAAAAGACAAAGTAAAAACGGCTAGCTTGAAGAGTAAATGGCATGGTGTTGCAATGGCAAGGCCCTAGCATTTATCTTCATCAAATAAAATGGCTTCTTAGCATAACCTAGTAGGGACTTGAAACAAGGACACCAACATGTGCTTATTTCCTAGGGTTTAATCCAACAAATTTCATTAACAAAATGCAAGTAAAATACCATAACCATTCAAGAAAAGGAAGGATTACAGAAATTCACTTACATTCACTAAGTATCATTAATGCCAAACCCTAGTTGTAAACCTTCCACCAAGAAAATGCAGAAAATAGCCAAGAAAAGCCTCCTTCAACAAGTGTGCACTAGTAATTTCAGCCAAAAACCCTAAAGAGGGCGCAAATTTCAGACCTCACACAAGTGTGAGTGAAAGATGATGAGTAAAAGAGAGTTTTAGCTCTCTTACTTATACAATAGCAATGACCTTAATTAATTTTTAGGTCACAAAAGGCCGACATGGCCAAAAATACATAATAATATTGTTTTACATTAAATGTCATAATCAAACCCTAAATCAAGAAGTACGTTATTCCCTTTTAGGGTGACATTACCCCTTTCTAGGGCAACGTTGGCCTCCTGGAGCAAAACGTTAGGCCTCCTTGGGCCTCCAGAACAAGCCACGCGTGCCAAAACTGCCTCCCAAAACCTCCACAAATGTTGGATGATGTCATGAATGTCCTGGGTGACGTCATGGCCTTCCAAGGCCAATGTCTTGGTGGAAAAGGAACAACCCCCCTGGGTATATGTCTGCTCATCTTCCTCTGGTGGAACGTCCTCCTCTTCCCCGATGCAAACCCTCTGACCTGTCTCTGCCCCCTACTGGGGTCTCAACATCCATTTGGTGGGATCTCAGCCCCATGGAGGTCCGAATTAATCATCTCCCCATGTGTACTTGTCCAATATGGTACTTGTCCATCAGGTATGATCCTGCACATCAACAGATACGCCCTCCACGGGCTCATAAGTCACAGGGATCATAGCAATGTCAATCACATCCAATCATCAATTTTATTAAACATGTGCATAAAGTCCCTTTTACTCAGTCAAGTGCTTAAAGACATTATACAAATTTGCAAGCCAATTTTGGAGGAAGTGACAGGGCGTCCTGTTGGGCTAATGCTCATTGGATGTGGGGTGTTTCCGGGAGAAATCAAATCCAAGCCATGTGAATGGATGAGGTGGATAAGGGATGTCTGAGCAAGGGGTGTAGTGACAGCAGGGAAATGCAATGGCTTACCTGTGGGTGCCTCTGCAGAGGGTGAGTTGCACCTATCCTGGATGTAAATGTTTCCAAGCCCATTCATGCCTTTTATATTTATTCTTTATTGCTTTTTCTTTCAAGAAGCTAATCAGGGGACACTGCCCTAGAGTGGTGACCAGTGGTGGCAATGTTACCCACAAGAACTTTCACGGAACTGAGAAAGTTGGCTTGTGATGAGACCCCTTTTCTCTTGGCTATGCCACCAAGAGCCACTACCCTGGTGTGGTAACCAACTGCTAGTAGTGTCATACTGCTAGATGCCCATGGACCTAATAGGATGGCTCATGATGAGACCCCCTATCCTCTGACTAGGTCTTGTTTTATTATTCTTTTATGGGTCCCTCTGTTTCTTGTTGAGAAGCCTTTTACTGCTTTCTCGAGGATCCCTGGGTGAAGCATCCGAGGTTTTATTTTTAGGCTTTTATCTTTTTCCAGCTGCTTTTACCCTATGGGCCTTTAGCCTGTTCTTCCCACAAGGTAAGGTGCAACCCTTAAATATTTGGCCAACCCAATGCCCAGACCAATGTAATGGGATGGATGAGCGGGAGTAAGATGGAAAGTGGTAATTATGATGGGAGTTGACGATGACTTTTCATGGATCCCCCTAGTGGCATCTCAAAACCTATGGGCATAAGCTTACTAGGGCATCCTGTCATTCCCCCCAGACATGGTCAAGTGGATAAGTATAAGATCCAAGCACTCCTTAGAAACAAAAAGAACTAAATGCACATATTCAAAGGTTTTGAGGATCAGAGTAACACATACCATGATACCCGGACTCATTACCTCATGGAGCAAGATCCATCTCTGCTACAGGACTAGGCCGAGGTGATGGATGTTGCTGCTGCTAACAAGGTGGAGGCGCTGAAGAAAATAAAAGATGGGCCCTCCAGGGCCATGCTCAAGTCAATCTAGCTCTCGGTACTCCATGTCTAGGACATGTGGGCCTCGAGACACAATATCCTTAGTTATCCCTAAACTGGGGGATAACATAACTCATACAGTCTTTCTCCTTAACTGAGCTTGAATGAAGAGTTGTTCATATATATAATGGTTGAGTTTATGCCATATTTAGAGTATATAACAAAACATAATTGATTAGAAACAAATAACAACTATTGTAAAATGACTATACAAGATATTCCTTATTCCTATCACGCTAAGGAAGAGGAGGCCCATGGGTGGTTACAAATCACTTCCTTACTTGTTCTTGGAGATTGATCACGTGCATATTAGTTATAGATGCTCAGAAAAGGTGTTGGAATCGTGTTGAGGCAAGTCGCAGCCCTGTAGATGCCAAACACAATCATGGAATCATGTAGGAGATGGGTCTATGGTTATACTTTGTTTCTAGGTCAGTTAGATTATTAAATCCTGGACAAAACCTCCTCGGATCTCGCTCATACTGTTCTAGCATGGTTGCATTAAATGCTTTGTAGATGGATTCCTTTATCTTTGATGTATTGGACGAATCTCCTATGATTCCTTCAATGCCCTTATTGTCAAAAATATCATTTGCAATCTTCCACGAGGGTTTATCATATAATAAAATTGCCTAGGCTAGAACAAGTGATAAATAACAAGCTAAACATCTTAAGACCATAATTACAAACAATAAAATACCAAAACTCAATCCAAAATATATGAAAATATCTAAGAGCCAAATTTTGGTGAAATAACCATTTCTTGTGATGAACATATGCTTTAAGGAGGGAATTGGACAAATAAGGGTAGGTAATGAGAGGCAAAAAGTGTATCATTCTGGGAATCGATCAAGCTTTGTGTGGGTTTTTTAGGTTACACTCGCGCTTGGAAGAAATTTTTTGTCATTTTTCCAATAGGACATTCTCTTTGTGAGCAAATTCTAATAGAGAGTCATTTGGACAATGCTCAAAATATTCTCTATGTTTAGAGTTAGTTTGTCCCTCTTTGTTATAGGCCCCAACGATGAAATTTCCAAGTGGGAGCGTAGGATGTTTGAACATGGTATGTGTAGTGTGATGGTATGTAGTCTAGGTCAAGGCCTAGCTTGTCCACATAGGCCAAGACAAATTTTGTGTCTTGCATTCTATTATAGAATACTTGGGTTCCATGTAATGTTCCCAAGCCAATTTTTCGCTTGGAACAATAACTGCTCACTGTTTAACTAATGTATGCGTGTTTGCTTGCAGGTTTACTTCTGGATTCGGTCTTAGGGTTTATAGTTCAGTTATTAAATCTATATCTGAAGATAAATAATGGAGATACAAGATAACACAAGATATGGAACCAAATAACATAGATATGACCTTTATTGATATAATGAGCAAGACCCTGATACAATAAGGATGTAGATCTGGAATATCATCATATAGCCCCAATTGAAAAGATATGAGCTGCTAAAAAATGCTCTCGATAAGAAGATGCAAGCTTCCAAAGGCTAGATATTCAATGAAGACCAACACAAGAAGAACCAGGGTCAAGTCCAAACCCCCCTGGCTGATGGCACGTCCTCCTGCAGAGCTAAGAAGACCAATATTTTTGCCCAGCTGAAGGAAGTCTCCAAATGACTCCAAACTCAGTATAAAGATAGATCGGGTTGATAGAATCCACCTCCTAAAGCCTCAGGCCGAAATACCAAGAGAGGCTCCTCCAAAAGATGAATCCTCAAGTGAAGTTGCGCCCTCCTGAATCCTATCAATGCCCAATAATTCATCCCTGATGAAGGAGACCTCAAAATGCCCTGAAACTTGCTAGAAATATAGATCGGGCCACTACAAGTCACTAGGTGAAGTCTTAGGGTCAGATCTGAAGTATAACCCCTCCAAACTGAGTAGATCTGAATCCCAATAGCGCCCTCCTTCTCTCCAAATCGTGCCAATGCACTAGATTTGATGATTGAGGCCCTCTAAGAAAAACCCAAGTGCTAGAATGTCCAAAAGCCTTGCCAAACTCCTGGATCAAACTTCCCTCAATGAATGGTGCGCCCCCTGCTGAAAATCCTCAAGGGTACGGCCTGCAGACGTCCTGGGTGAATGATGATACCTATGAATGTTGTAGAATGGTGTGAGTGGAGTATTTCATGCCCGAGACCAAGCTTGGAACAAGGTAGGTGGAATCTTTCACCACCGAATTGTTCTCTACGGTTTGTATTCTCAAAACCCTCAAAACTGTGTGCTCAAGAGCCCAAAAGCAAATTGCAATAATAATCCAAGATCCTTGAGAGGTGCGCCCTAGGATTTCCTTTATACCTCCTTTCTATTCCTCTGTTGAGTTAAGTTAACCCTTAGGTTCAACTCCTAACTCAACCTCAAGCATTCTAATGCTTTAGTGAGTTACTTTTTACCTTTTCAAGTCAACTTCAAATTATAACGTTGAGTTTAGCTAAGTTTTCCCCATGCTACATAAGACTATAGTCTGGTGGGGATGAATAGACTACTGAGTCTCTCCATACCTCTTCATCAAGAGGTGGGGGACATTACAGTCTCCACTGCTAGAAATTGATTGTCCCAAGCAATTCTGAGCATGTCTCCTGTATCACCTGTTCACTCTCCCACGTAGCATCCTCAATAGACATGTCTTTCCATTTGACTAAGTATTCCTTGATTCTTCTCCTTCGGAGTTTCTTCTCCCGAACCTCCAGTATTTCCTCCGGCATTAGTACCAATTTACCCTCTTCATCTAAGGTTGGCAGTACCTCAAGTGGGGTGATGTGTTGGCCAATGTCCCTCTTCAAGCACGACACATGGAAGACATTGTGTATCTTGCTGCCCTGTGGAAGCTCAAGTTCATAAGCCACGACCCCTACCTTCCTGTTGATCCTGTAGGGTCCAAAAAATCGAGATTGGAGCTTTTCTGCTGTGCTTCTTTTTATAGAAGCTTGCCTATATGGTTGGAGCCTTAAGTAGACCAAGTCACCAACCTCAAATGTACGTTCTACCATGTGTTTGTCTGCCTAGAACTTTTGTTGATTTTGTGCCCTTTGCAGATGATCTTTTAATTCCCTGAGTATGTCCTAACTCTGTTGCACCCAATCATGTACCATAGGAGCTCTGTTATCACTGAAGGTAATCTCTAGGGTCATAATTGTAAAGGGATCTGAATGGAGTCATACCAATGGACATATGATGAGTGGTGTTGTAACAATATTCCCCCAGGTGTAGACACCTAACCCATGCCTTCTGTTGTCTTTCTACATAGTTTCTTAGGTAGCCTTCCACCCACTTGTTGACTATTTCGGTTTTCCCATCATTCTGAGGGTGGTAACTGGTGCTAGGGGTCAAATCCGTACCATCCAAACTGAATAACTCCTTCCAAAAGGTGCTCATAAATCGGCTATCCATATCATTAACAATGGTTTTGGGCAACCCATGTAGTCTGAAGATCTCCCTGAAGAACAAATCTACAACCTGTGCTACACTGAAGTCTGTGGCAATGGAGAAGAAGTGTGCAAATTTAGTTAACCTGTACACCACCACAAAAATACAGTCTTTCCCCTGTGCCCTTGGAAATCCTATGATGAAGTTCATGGAGATGTTTTCCCATTTGTGCTCTGGGATGGGTAGAGTTTGTAGCAGTCATGTTGGATGTGTGTGCTCATCCTTGTTTTCTTGGCAAGTCGTACACTCCTTGATGTGGCGCATCACATCTTCTTTGAGACCTTTCCATGAAAACCTTTCCCTTACCTTCCTGTATGTTTTGACAATCCCTTGGTGCCCTGCCACCGGTGAATCATGACATGCTTGTAGTACCTTGGCCTTGAAGGCTGACCCAAGAACCAAAAAAAATCGGCCCTTGTAGTAAATGATTTCATCTATGACTCCCAAGTTGTCATCATGTATCTTCCCATCCATCAACTGACAAGCAAACTGGTTTTTGGAGTATTCCACTAGGAGATGGGCCTTCCAGTCAACTGAAATATCGGTCATAGCATAAACTGATGGCCTTCTAGATAATGCATCTTCCTCTACGTTATTCTTCCCCTTGAAAAATTCAATGTCAAATTCATAGGCTTGTATCTTGCTAACCCACTTATGTTGCCTCTCATGCAATTCGTTCTGTTCCAAGAAGTACTTAATGCTGTTGTGATCGTATCTCACTACAAATCTTGCCCCTACCAAGTATTCCCTGAATTTGGCCAAGGCATGCATGATGGCCAACATTTTTTTATCATAGATAGTGTAAAGAAGCTCAGGGCCTCTCAAATTTCAGCTCTCATAGGTAAGGGGATGCCTATTCTGCATAAGTAAGGCCCCAATGCCCTCTTTGGAGGCATCACACTCCAATATGAAGGGTTGGCTGAAATATGGTAAGGCTAAAACTAGGCATGTGCTCATTACCTTTTTCATTTTGTCAAATGTAGACTGTGCTTCTGCACTCCATCTGAAAGCCCCTTTTTTGGTCAAATCGGTCAAGGGTGCACAAAGATGTGAGAACCCCTTGACGAACCTCCTGTAATAACTGCAAATGCCAAGAAACCCTGCAACTCTGTAAGTGTCTTAGGTGTGGGCCAGTCAAGTATCGCTTGGATCTTCTCTTGGTGTACCTGTACCCCTTTTACTTCAATTATGTGTCCCAAGTATAGGACCTCTGTCATTCCAAATTCACATTTGGAATCCTTGGCATACAAGGATTGGTCCTCCATGATGGTTAAAATATTTTCCATATGCCGAAGATGTTCCTCCCAAGTCTTGCTATAGATCGACAAGTCATCAGAAAACACAAGAAGGTGCTTCCTCAACTGCTTGTTGAAGACGCGATTCATGCATGATTGAAATGTGGCTGGTGCATTGGTCAATCCAAATGGAATCACTAGGAATTCACAGTGGTCGTAGTGACACTTGAAAGCATTTTTTGGGATGTCCTGCTCCCTCATTTTGATTTGGTGATAGCTATAGCGCAAGCCAATCTTGGTGAAGTAAACGGCCCCATGGAGCTCATCCAATAGCTCATCAATCCTCGGAATGGGATACAAGTTCTTAATAGTCTTCTTGGTTAATGCCTTGAAATCAATGCACATGCGCATGGTTCCATCCTTCTTCTTGACTAGTACCACTAAAGATGCAAAAGGATTGGAACTTGGTCTAAGGTGACCCATTTCTAACAGTTCTTTGTTGGATTTTTCTATCTCGTCCTTGTACTTCTTTGGGTGTCTGTAGGGAGTGGTGATGACTGGTTTTGCCCCCTCTTTCAGCTCTATGATATGCTCAAACCCCCTATCTAGTTGTACTTCAGGTGGAATGGGTCCTATTATCGCACAGTTTGTAGATGGGAGAGAGGCTAAAGGATAGTAGGTCAAACTGGCGAAACAGGAACCTTCCCCACCCAATGTCACCACAATGGGGAGGTTCTTTCTATTTAGGGAGGTTAGGCCCAGGGGAGACGTCCCCGGTGACCTGTGGCTTTGAAGAGGCAAAGGTTTTAAAAAAATAAGATAGTTCCCCCTTCACAGATCACCACCCAAAAAGATAGTCCGACCAAAGGCCAATTTGAAGCAACCCCCAAAGAATATGTAGGTGCCTGGAACAAGACAACAACAAAAAAGATGTATGCAAGTTGTATTCAATGGGGTTAGTACTTCATATGTAAGTGACTATCTGGTATTCAATGTAAGCAATTTGACACTGAATATTGATGAAATCAATGTTTGCAAAATGGCAATGATAAATATGTCACTTGTCAATAAATACTGGAACGATATAACATTCAATGTAACAAATCAACACTCAATCCAATAAATGCTCTTAACTACCATTCAATTGCTTATAAAATGAAACGTNAATCAATGTTTGCAAAATGGCAATGATAAATATGTCACTTGTCAATAAATACTGGAACGATATAACATTCAATGTAACAAATCAACACTCAATCCAATAAATGCTCTTAACTACCATTCAATTGCTTATAAAATGAAACGTTGTTGCATCAACATGAAATAACCAAGGGTGACGTCAACATTCTAGGGTTAGTAGGTTAGGGTTTCAGTTTAAAAGAAGTTTGACAGTGTTTGGATTTGATTTCACTTCAACGCTGGAGGCTGGAGATCAATGCCTTAGGGTTGAATGGAGTCAGAAAGACAAGTTGAAGGGGATGAGATTCCAAAGGACTAGAGGGAAAGGTTTCAAGGTGCTGCTAAAGCAGGGCCTCAAAGACGGAACCCTAGGGGAGAGAGGCTCACTCCGGTGTTGCAAAAGTAAGGCCTCGTGCTCTCTCCTCCTTCCTGGCAAACAACTAGCTCAAATAAAGCATAAAAACAAGACGAGAGAGCTTAAAGAGGGAGAGTGTTGCTGCGGCAAGGCTCTTTCTTCAAACCCTAATGGAAAAACGACCCTAGGTGTAGATAACCTAGGCCTAGGACGTCTCCCTCTCTTGGATTTCTAAAGGTACGACTAGCATAAAGGAAGAAAGAAAAAGGAGTGTAGCTATGGCTAGGCTCTCTCTTTCCTCTTCAATGGCTTAAAGCTTCTCTATCAGGGGACATGAGACAACGACCTACTTGTGTGTTTGTCCCCTAGGGTTTTGATTTAGCAATATTTATAAATAATATGTAAGAAATTTAAACTACAACCATTCAGTAAGAAGTTTTGCAGAAAAAACACTTACAATTCATGAAGAAATAACCATGCAAACCCTAGTTGTAACACCTTCCTTCAAGAGAAACACCATAAATGCCAAAAAAAATCTCTTCCTTCAACAAGTGCGCATCACTAGTTCAGCCAAAAACCCTAATAGGGCGCTAAAAATTGGACCTCACTATGAGTGAGTGATAGATCCTGATCAAATGAGAGTGAAAACCCTCAATATATAGTGTATCAATGACCTAATTTACTTTTTAGGTCATAAAAAGGACAACAAGGCCATAATACCAAAATAATATTATTTTTACATTAAATACTAAGTAAAACCCTAATCAAGAAAAAGGTGAGACGTCAAGCCCCTCTGAGGGAGACGTTAGCCCTTTCTAGGGCCAGTGCAGCATCCAGAAGCAAAACGTTAGCCCCTCTAGGGGCCTCTCCAACATGCCACACGTACCACTGTTGCCCAGTCTATCTCCAAAAGTTTCCATGAAGATGGATGACGTCATGGTGAAGATGGGGACTTCCTAATCCTTCCAAGGCTAGCATTCCACTGAAAAGGGGTCATTCCCCCTAGGTCTAGTCCTTCTGGAGTGTCTCTGGTGGACCGTCCTCTTCCTCTCAGGTTCAAAACCCCTGATCAAAATCTATCCTGTCTATGCCCCCTGATGGGGTCTTAGCATCCATCTAGTGGGCTCTTCGGCCCCATGGAGGTCTGAACTGGTCATCTCCCCATGTGTACCGGTCCAAGTGGTACCTATCCGTCGAGCATGGTCCTGCACATCAAAAGCTACATCCTCCATGGGCTCATCAGTCATAGGGATCATAGCAATGCCAATCACATCTCATCATCAATATTATTAAACATATGCATAAAACACCTAATACATCAGTCAATAGCTTAAAGACATTACAAAAACTTGCAATACAAGATTAGAGAAAAGGACAAGGCGTCCTATTGGGCTAGTGTCCACAAGAAAATGAAAGTTTCCAGAAAATATCTCATCCAAGCCATGTATGTGAGGTGATGTGGCTAGGGGATGTCCAAACATGTGGGTGCAGTGAGGGCCAAGGATGCATAAGTGTTACCTGTGGGTGCCTTTGTAGAAGGCGAGTTGTACTTGTCATGGATGCAAAGGATGGTCAACCCGAAAATGACCAGGTTTAAGGCCATGAGCATGGATGAACAAGAGGAAACAATAGAGCAGTCGACTCAAGAGGCCCTCAGAGCTTGGGAAGAAATAAAAGCGACAGAGGCAACAGAGGTGCAGAACAGGGGACTGTCTATGACACCGGAGGCACATGCAAGGGGATTTCTCCTAATGGAACAAACACAACAAGTAATTGATCAACTGCAAAAATGACTTGGACCTCGTGGAAATGACAAGGGTCCCTGCTTACAACCCAATCGAAATCCAGGTAGGCCCAAGTGACCCAGAACCAATAAAAATTGAAGAGATCATCAGGTTGGATAACCCTGAAGTTTCAACACCTTAGGCCGGATCACTAGGGGACATTTCAGCTTAGCCAGAGATAGCAAGGACATTAGGGATAGAAAGTGCACCAAACCCCCTCCACGACTTAATAACTATCTATGATGATGAGGAGAGTTCGGAGGTTTCCCTAGTGACTCCGGTGCAAATCATAGAGGAAAAGGAACCCGAGAGGGAATCTTCCCCATCTCTCGATGCTCAAATTCAAAGCCTTCCACAGAGTGACTAGGAGGTCGAAAGTGTCTTAGACATTGAGCTACTCGATGTACTGAGGATGCAAGTGGACAACCTAAAGGACGAGATAGGGTCGAGAGAACAAGAAGAAGAAGTTCCACTACAGGAAATTGACATCTCAACAGTCGATTATCAAGTAAGTACCGAGTCTGCCCCTTATGCTTCAATTTCAGCCGATACTTTACCTCCCGATGAGCAACAACTAGAAGCCAAACTTTCAAAACACACGGAATAGGTTTAGGAACCCAGTCTAGAATAGATATACACCGTCGGGAGCCTGGGAAACATGCTTATCTGGGGAGAGAAGAAAATCCTCGAACCCGTGGATGAGGTCGTTGATATTCAAGCCATCTCTTATGACCGAAAGAGGAAATCCATCATGAAAAGAATCACCATGAAGAGGAGGCTTACTCTGGATCTCTCCATCCTCATCACCAGAGAGGAGAAATTGATTAGCACGGAGCATGCCAAGACGTCTGAGCTTATCGGCGTAGGGATGGCAATCACATATGTCACCTTGGATACATCGAGGAAGGATGAAGAGGATTTGGTTGCTACACTAAAGGAGTTGGAGCATCTATGCCATTTGGAGAAATATGATTAGGACTCCACATAGGCCACGGTTTTCCTGAGAAGCGAATTCCAAGAGGCCTACAATAAATTTACGAATGAGCGGCACCTTTTCACTGCAGGGATAATCGATTTCCAAGAAGACACCCTCATGGCACTCGCTACGTGTAAGGATATGGAAAGATGGTATGAGAAATCACACCAAGCAGTGGAAACGATCAACTACATCAACACGGTTCAACAGTGTCGAGACGTCGAAGAGCACAACATCTAGGTACTAAGGGATAGCATCATCGACCGCATAAAGAAGATATGGACCAAGATAAACCAGGTGACGAGAGACATAGAACTTCCAGAATTTGGCACACCCGATGACTTTGTCGACTTGCATGACATAGTCAAATTACATGTAGAACAAGACTCATCGTGGGATGCGGAGATAGAAAAGGTGGTGAACATGGCACCAGGTCAAGTGCAGCAGTTCATGGAACACCTGATCAAGGCTCAGACCGTGTTGCAGCAGTTAAGTGCTAGAATAGTCAAGTATCGAGAATGGGAAGTATAGATAAAGGAGATCCTTTCGGCCCTAATGGACCAACACAGATTCTCGTATGCCAACACATGCGAGGATCTCTTTGTCAAATGGTCGGAGTACGAGAAGAGTCATCCACTCAAGTGAAGCCATTTGATGACTCTTAGAAGATCGAGCGATGAAAGCGTCATGTGGTGATGTTTTGTTTTACTTAGCTTGCATTTTTTATAGTTATTATTAGTTAATAATATGTTATAAATAAGAGGATCGACCTGTTAGAATAGTTCGATGGTTTTGGCAAAGACCCTCATTTTTGCATTTGTAAAGAACTATTTCAGAGATACCTCAATGGAGAAGTCTTGTTTAGGACCAAAGACAAGTTTATGTTCATTTTTCATCAAAAGCATGCGTGATTGGATTTGAAGAAGAATTATTTCTAATTTTATCTCATGAATGGATGTTGTAATGAGTAAGAGCCTCTGAATCTATTGACAAGTTATCTAATTCAATATTTTTATAGTTCTTATCTCTAATGATGAAAAGTAATTCGTTGTGTTAATGTGTGATCAATGATTAGAGCTAAGGAAACTATTTTTCTTGCCATTGTTTATTACATGTATGTTTTCTTCTGATAATTGTATCTCAGTCAATGATTGGAACACCAGCAAGTTAACGTATTAGTACTAGGCTTGTCATAGGTTTAAGAATCATTGTCTGCATGCTTGAGCACAAGGGTTATCCCAAGCTCAGCCTTCTTCAGTAGTCAATCATTTCCTCCTTTTGTTACCCAGTTGGTTTATACCAGCAATTATCTTGTATCGGTCCCACCTATAAGAGAAAATACAAAAAAGAGAACGTTCAAACTAAAGCAAGAGCTTTCGCAAGAAGACATCTTGTCCATCACTACGTAAAGCTCATCGATTAATTGGCTGGATCGCAAGATATGGAGAACCATTCCACCATTAAACGTTGCAGAGTCTAATTGGGGCTTGGTGGCGGGTTTGTTTCCTACTTTTGAGTTAAAGGGATTTAGGACTCCTCAACAGGCTGGTCCTGAAGAAGTGGGTTTTTAGTTCCGATCCCCAAAGGGAGCCATACCACATTCAAAAGATCTGAGAAATACTCCCAGGTTTTCCTTGGTACCTCTAGTTCGTAGAAGTCCTGAAGAGTTTTGGTAACAAAATTGGTCACTTTGTGGGACTTGAAGAAGGTTGGGAAGAGAATGTGGATTGCATATGCGCTTGGATCTTAGTAGAAGTTGAAATTTTGGATGGTCTCCTGGATGAAGTGGCGGTGGATTGTGGAGCTTGTTCTTTCATCCAAAAGGTTGACTACTGGAAGATTCCTTTCAGGGGCTTTTAATGTTATGAGCTTGGGAATGTAAGGGCACAGTTCTAGTCATGTGTCTCTATGACTACTAGAGTGTCCAAAGTCTGGCACAAAAAGGAAAAGGATGAAACCCATGTAGAAGGTGATTTGGAGAAGCTCACTTCGGGATAGTTTCCCATGGGATCCTTAGAGATTAAACATCCAAAGGAGTTGATGGTTCCAACCAAGCCAATATGTGCACCAGAGGAAACCTCAAACTCCCTAAGTAATTCAAGCTCCCTCTCTATCCAAACAAATAAAACCGTGTCATTGTCTCATACTAACCCTGTGGAGCCCAAGGGTCAAGAACAACCAAAACTTGACCCAAAACAAGTGTTGGGTGCTTCATCTCTAGATAGAATCCTCAGGGATTTCGGTGTTGTTGAAAAACAGGTTTCGAAGACTGAGGGATTCAAGGGTAGAAGTTGTATCTATTTTTGAGGTCGAGGAAGTTAATAGAAGGAGGGGAATCAAGAGAAGGAAGACACAAGTGGTATAGTTTCCCAAGCAAATCGACCTGTGGGCTTGGAGATAATGAGGAGAAGAAAGAATTTGGATTTGCAAGGCTTGGTTTACAAAATGAGATCTAAGGATAAGAAAAAGGATGGAATATGAGTGGAATGGGGTCTGGCCCCAAAACCTACCCTTGGTATAAGACTAGGAAGGAAGTATCATATTTCTTCGGCTGAGAAGAAGGTGAAGAAAGGGGTAAGAGAGGGTAAACAAGTGACAATTGATAGAGCCCTTAGAGTGGGTAAATCCCTACCCAGGGTTACCCCATGATTATATTCTCTTTTAACGCAAGAGGGGTTGGGGGAGACCACAAGAGAATATCCATTGAAAGACTTATTAGGGTCTATAAACATGACATCATCTTGATCCAAGAAACAATGTCTGTCCACAGTGAATCCATAGAGTTCTTCTCATCTTTCCTCAAGGATTGGTCCTTTGGTTCTTTGGACTCGGAAGGCCAATCAGGTGGAGTTGTTACAAGTTGGCATCGTCAATTCATGGCCTCTTCCACATTAGTGATAAGGTTGAGCATTAAGGTCAACCTATATGATAAGGAGTTGGACAAGGAGCTCAAAATCGTTAACTTGTATGGGCCATATTTATACAGACGCCCTTTTAGGAGAGTTTGGGTTTTTCTAGAGAGTTGACAAGGATAAACCTGATCATCAGCGGTGACCTTAACCTAACAGTTTCCTTAAGAGAAGTTCGGGGTGTTAGTGCGAGGTTAAGTGATTTCTTATTGCACTTATTTGAGACTAATCAACTAGTGAACATGGAACCTATAAAATTGATTCCAACATGGAGAAATGCTAGAAGTGGAGACGAAGCCATCTCGAAAAGACTGGACATGTTCTTGATGTATGATCATTTGTTGGGAGGGGATACACTAGTAAAGACATGGGTTGAATCATGGGGACAATCATACCACCTTCCAATGTCGTTGAAGTTGGAAAAGGATGAGCCTAAGCCTCCTAGCCCATTTAAATTTAACCATTCTTGGATTTGGAAGAAGATTTTAAAAAATTGGTGGTTGCAAGTTGGATTCAGGTGCAGGATGAAGGGGAGGAATCTGCAATGAAACAATTGGCTTCCAAAATATCAAAGGTTAAAAGAGTTATGAATGAGTGGTCCTCGAAGCATAGGAGGAAATCTAAAGTAGTTCTAAAGGATATTACGGACAAAAATCGTATTCTCTTTGATAATAATGTGGCTAGTAATTTTTCAGAGGATGAATTAAATTATCTGAAAGTATTGTAAATAAAAAGGAAGGAGCTGCTAGAGAAAGAGGAAGTGAGATGGAGATTAAAAAGGGCAACATGGATTCTAGAAGGAGATAAGAACACAATTTGTTTCCATCATTTCACAAACTATCGTAAACAAATCAATACGATCTAGGAAATCAAGGATAGAGAGGGGGGAACGATGAAATTTTTTGTAGAAAAGGTCGAGATAGGAAGACTTCATTTTAAAAATGTCTTTAAGGAATCGAGGGTCTGTAACATTTTAAAAATGTCTATAAGGAACCGAGGGTCTGTAACATTGGTGAAATAATGAAAATTTTGGAGTTGGTTCCCACTCTTATCGACAAGGATATGAATCAGGTATTGGAAGCAAAGTTTACCAACTAAGAGATTCTCTCAGTCTTAAATTAGTTCAAGAAAGGAAAAAGCCCAGGGCTAGATTGATTAATAGTAAAATTATTCCTAGGTTTCTATGACCTCGTAAGGGATGACTTGGTAAATTTGTTGTAGGAATCGATGGACTTTGGAAAAAATTTGGGTGCACTTAACACCACTTTTATTGCATTGATCCCTAAAAAACAAGATGTTGATACCTTTGAAGATTTTAGACCTATTTCCTTGTGCAATTTAATATATAAATTGATTTCCAAAACCATCGCTAACAGATTGAAAGGAATTATGTTAGGGATTATCTCGGAGGAGAAGTTTAGGTTTCTCAACAATATACAGATACATGATGACGTGTCAATTGCACAAGAAATAATACATTCCATGTCAGGCTCAAAGGATCTAGGGGTTGTTCTTAAAATTGACTTAGAAAAAGATTATGATAAGGTGAACTGGACATACTTAAGATTGTTGTTACTATGGATGGGTATGAAGGTTCAATCAATTAATTGGATCATAGGATGTTTGGAATCTATATCTTTTGTTTTGTTAATCAATGGTTCACCATCAAGCTCCTTCAGGGCTACAAGAGGTTTGTGACAGGGATGCTCCTTATCTTCATTTATTTTCTTGTTGGTAGGAGAAGGTTTAAGTATGTTGATCAAGGAGGATAGAATAAAGGGATATATCAAGGGAATTAAAGTATATTTGACGGTGATTCTCACACAACTTTTGTTCGTGGACAATATACTTCTTTTCGGTCAAGGATCGTTTCAAGATTTAAAGGCTCTTAGTCATATATTGGATCTATGTTGTAAGGCAACATGTATGGAATTAAATGTAATAAAGTCTTGGTTAATATGTAATTGTATTTCATAGGAGGACTTAAGACGGTTCAGAGAAATAATTCTATTCCCATGTGTAGATTTAGAACTCGGTTTTAAGTACTTGGGTTTCAATTTAAAACCAAACAAGTAGCATCTTGAAGATTGGTTATGGTTGTATAGGAAAATCAAGGCTCGTTTATCAGTATGGGTATATAGATGGTAGTCCAAAGGTGGTAGGTTGGTCCTTATCAAAGCATTTCTTGACAATATTCAAGTTTATTGGTTATCTATCACAAAAGTCCCAAAAGGAATATTGACCAAAATACGTAAGAAATGCTTCAATTTCTTATGGACAAGAACGTGTGCTACATAAGGTATTCCATTGGTCAAATGGTCACAGTTAGTACATCCAAAAAAGTTTGGGGGGTGGGGGTTGAAGAACATATACATTTTTAACAAATCATTGGCAGCCAAAAATCTTTAGAGGTTAGTCTATAATGAAGCTCTATGAGGGAATGTCATGAAATGGAAATATGTTGAAGGGAGGAATATGGAAAATTGGTTCTGAAAGAGATAGAAGGACATACAAAATATTTCCATCATTTGGAAATCCTTCATAGAGGTGTGTCCACTGGTAGAGAAATGGATTGCATGGAAGATAGGAAATGGTCGTAAGGTTTGGTTAGGTGAGGATCCCTAGATTGGGGTAACTAACTTTTACAAACTCTCAACAGACCTATTAGCACGTTTACATTTGGAAGGAGTATTACAGGTAAGTGATGCAAATAAAGTTGAGGGAAGGGCTCTTTGGAAACATGACTCGAAGATGGATTTAAAGTTACACTTGGAAGGGGCTTTGGCAGAAGATGGAAGAATAATGTAAAACAATTGGTCCTTGGAGTCATTATTCTTACCAATGAAGAAGATATATTAGTAAGGTCAAAGAACCCGGGGTTGGGAGATTACACTGCTAAAGTTGGGTACACAACTAACATGGAAAAGTTGTGTCGGGAAGAAATACATGGATGGCGGGCCTCGGTTTGGAAGTTGTGAGCTCCTCAAAAAGATATAATAGTTCTTTGGTTGGAAATTGCAAACAAATTGTTAACATGGGATAATGGAATAAAAATAGGGTGAATCGACCCAAATCTGTGTGCTCTGTGCAAAACTAGTGTTGTGTCAGTGTATCATTTGTTTACTCCATGCTCTTATTTTTCATCATTTTGGAGGATGGTTTCTTCACATATTTCTTCAAATTTTATTTGGAATCAAGTGACTCTTATAGGTTGTCTTGAGGAATGGTGGAAGGACAACTCCTATGAATACAAATATTTTTCTTCTCATATTTTCTACTTCATCGAGTGGGATAGAAGTAGGGAAATTTTCCAGGATGCAACAATGTTGGTTGAAGTAATAGCCCAAGTGATTTTAAATTCTACCAAGGAATTTAAAATTTGGACCAAAGAGAAAAATAAGAAATATATTGCAAGGCCTTTTTTGAGCCTTCGATTCCTTGGGGGTCCTTTGATAGGGAAAGCTAGGGACATCCCGCAGTAGGAGGTGTTGGAGCAACATTGTTATTTATCATTCTCTTTCATATCATTGAAAATATGCACTCGGAAGGGGGTACAATAAAAAAGAAAAATTCATTGCATCGGGTTTTACTAAATGTTGGTAATTGCCTAGGATGTAAAAGGATGCAAGTCACGAGTGATTACAACCTACTCATTGTTTGGGCAAATAGAAAAATCCAGATGGAAATTCTCATTCTGGGGTCAATCAGAGAATCTATCAGAGAATTACAAAGTTGGTTTGATTGGATTTCATTTTTCCACATCGGTAAGGAGTTCAATCAGTTGGCAGATGGTTTATCAAAGTAGGCTCTTTTCCTTCATGAAGTCACACTGGTTGAACTAGAATTCAAGGAAGGAGTCCTCCAATATGAGTTGGAGGAACGTTATCCTTAATTATGAATTTCGAGTAAGAATCGGTAGTTGGAGATGGAAAGAATTTTTGTGTTTTTGACGAATGTAAATAAATAAGAAGAGACCATTTTTTACTAGGACTTAGACTTAGGATTGCATATGCTTCAGTTAAAGATAACAATATTTTGATTATGTAAAGTTGGTAGAAAGAAGTACAAGAATGTTATAGGTAAGAATTATATAAAGCGGGTAAAAGGCGATATGAGAAACAATTGGGATTTCACTCCCAAATATACAATTGGTTTGTAACATGTATATTCAATATCAAATATAATGATTTTGTTCTTAAAGAATTTTTTATATATATAAAAAGTAATTGAAAACTAAATAAATTCACCTACAATTATCTTTATGACCTAAGTCTTGCATATCTTGTGAGGATCGTGCTATTATGAAAGGTTTATCATAACTTTGAAAACTTACGATATAATAAATGGTTGGTAAAAGATACTCATTTTTTAGTGTTTGGAATTTAAGATTGTGAAGGTATCTTTTGTAATTGTGAAAATGAAAAATATAAGATATATGTTTTAATTCTATTTTTTAAAATATGTTTTATAATTATAAAGATGAAAAAATAAGATATATTTATCGTTAAATAAAGTGTCAAAATAGACCAAATTATATAAAGCTACGATTGAATTTTATTATATTTGATATGTGATTTTCATTTATATTTTCTTCACCTATTATTATTATATTATTATCTATGAAGTTATGAAGAAATGTTATTATATATAATATGCGATTTTTATTCATATTTTCTCCACCTATTGCTATATTGTTTTAATGTATAAGTATTATAAGTTTTTTCCATAAAAAAAAAAAAAAAAAAAAATTTAGTATTATCAATGTTTTTGATTTTTTGGAATGCAAATTATAGTATTTTGAAGTTAACATACACATATATCATATGTTGATGTAGCATTATTCACGTTATAATTTTTTTTGTAGTTATATTATTAGTCTTTGTTGAAGGCGTAGAGACTATAACGATTGATAATTCGTTGACTTCATATTAGTTTGTTCTTTGAATAATTTTTTTTTTTTACATAGCCTTTATTGTTCGAACTATTGTTACTATTTTTTTTTATTGTTATAAAATAATATAATAAATGTTTTTTCGTACGTCACAGACTTGTCACACTGCATTCTTTCTTGAATGTTTACATAGCAGTCCCGACAGACTTAAATGTTTACCTAACATGCCTCAAAACCTTAAATGTCTACTTAATAGGCCTGTTACAATACATTTTCTTCCGTTTTTTTTTTTATATGCAATGTTCTCTGTAGTGAATATGGGAAATATTGTTCTTCAGCGAGATTGTTGGTTCACTGGTTCATACTTGCTTCTTGTTTGTTCACTGATTCTTTATTTGTCTGTTGTTGTTGTTCTTGTTTGCCTGTTGGTCTTGTTGCAGTTTGCAAGCTTGGGATTCTGCAACCGTAATTGGAACTGGCCTTCTGTCGTTCCCCATTGATGGGTGGGTTTGGGTGCCGTGTTTAGCTTCGCTTGCTATTTGCAGTTTGCAGGTGAGAAATTTGACTACTGGGGGATGCCTGAGTCGAAATCCTCTTGCAGAACATCTTTGTATGTGAGGAGAAAATACGATTTCATTTTCCTATATGTCACTGTGGTTGTGATGGAGGTAGGTTTTGTGTCCAACATTGGCGATCAAGAAGGAGACGAAAACAACATTACAGTCCTACTTCTCTGGTCGTAGTAATCACATACAAATATGGACTGCAAGAGGATTTTGATCGCTCCCAGTATTGAAAAATACCAACCATGAAAACCGCACCTTTCTTAATTACTTGCACAGTGGCAGGCCTTTGGACAGTTCTGACGACTTTGAATGTTTACCTGACAGGTCTCATAGCCTGAAATGTTTGGTTAACGGATGTGTTACAATACATTTTTCTCCGAATTTTTCGATACAATCTTATGTGCAGTGAATTTGGCCAATATTGTTCTTCATCGACATTCCTAATCGGTTGGTTGGTGTTTTATTCTTAGTTTGTTGGATTTTGTTTATTGTTGTTTGATTCAACTTTGCAGGGTTGAGGCCCTGCAGCTGCAGTTGGGCCTTTTGGTGCTTCTTCACTGGGTTGTTATTTGTTGCTTGATGTTGTTTGCTTCAACTTTGCAAGTTTGGTGTCTTGCATCTGCAGTTGGATCTGTTGTTACAGTTTGTGGGCCAGGGGTTGTGCTTCTATCCTTCTCCATTCATCGGTTGGTCTTGTTTTTTGCGGTTGCATTCTTGCATTGCTTGACAGACCTGTTCCAATACATTTTCGTCCTTTATTTTTTCTTCTGCACAGTTTGTGGGCTAGGTGTTGCGCTTCTATCCTTCTCCATTCACCGGTTGGTCTCGTTTTTTGCGGTTGCATTCTTGCATTGCTTGACAGGCCTGTTGTAATACATTTTCGTCCTTTATTTTTTCTTCTGCAATGTTGTCTGCGGTGAATATGGGCAATATTGTTCTTTGGCGGCATTCTTGGTTCATTGTTTTCTGCTTGCTCGTTTCTTGTTGACTAGTTTCTTGTTTTCCTATTGATGTTACTGCTGTTGTTGTCGTTTCCCATTGACGGGTGGGTTTCGTTGCTAGATTTACGTTCTTGTTCGTTCTTTGTTGTTTTTTATTTCCAGTTTGCAAGTGAAAATTTTAAATTCTGGAGATGCCTGCATCGAAATCCTCTTCCAGAACATGTTCATATGCAAAGAGAAAATTCAATTTCCTTTTTTAATGTTAGTGGGTGTTATGGAGGTGTTCCAATTGCGGATGCAGAATGTCAACCATGCAAAACTGCAACTTCCTTAAATGTTTTCACAGTGGGAGGCCTTTGCATGGTCCTTATAGTCTTGTATGTTTACCTGCCAAGGCGTGTTACAATATATTCCTCCGATTTTTTTATACAATCTTGTCTGCAGTAAATTTGGACAATATTGTTCTTCACCAACATTCCTGACTAGTTGATGCTTGCTCATTAAAAATAGAAAATGTATAATATGTGACACAATTATATTATTAAAGATAAAAAAATGTATAATATGTGTGTGAGATTTTTAATTGAGTGCAAGGATCCCAAACATACATACTACCATTAAAAGACATGAAATTATCATATAAAATTTCGTTTAAACTTCCCTATTTTTTTTTTTGAAGAAGTTAAAATTCAAAGTACAAAGTGCAAAATTTATATGTTGCAAGTTAGTTTTACTTATTTTTCTTTATTTTTTTAAAATGATATTAAACTTTAATAATATTT
>ML835415.1:30791-43406 GCA_009831015.1 Picea engelmannii | reverse complement strand
ACTTGGAGCGTTTCCAGGTTAATTAGTTAGACGTTATTTGCTTTGATTAATTAGCAGTTTAGTTAGATTTAGATTAGATTATTTAATTTCAGTTAGCTTTCTTTCTATTTTATAAATACAAAAAGACAAAAATAGATTCTTGGCTGTCTTAGGGCATCAAACACATGAGTTTTGCAGGTTTTAACCAAATCTGTAGTTTGTCCATAATGTATATTTGTGAATAAAGAATGATCATAGCTGATAATTAAGTAGCTGATTTGAGTTATTATAGTCATAGTTAGTATCTTTTATATATATAATAGTTAGTAGTTTATAGTTAGATTAGTATAGTTAGTTTGAGTTTTTTTTATTAGTTTCTAGTTTCCTTAGTTTAGATTATTTAGCTCAGATCACTTTCTCTTTGGTTTCCTTACGAGACCTCAGAGCGGCCAACGGAGCCGTTCAACTCGTCAGGGTGGTCCATACCAAACGGCTTGGGTTATTTAGACAACCCCAGACCGGTTCCACTCTTCCAGTTGACGGATGGATTGTTTCGCCCATCAACAGAGCCGGATCAGGGTTAGCTGAAGCTTGATGGACTAAAGAGTACACTACTTCAGTAGCCGACAAGGGCATGGACATGCCAGAGTGCCCTGTCTTATCAATCGTGGTTGATGGGGAAGGAAGAATCCATGGATCCTCAAAGTAAGTCATGTAGAACGACGAAACGTGAAAAAATCTCAGCCTTGTGGTGATTCGATATAAACTTGACATCGTTATGAGGAGGTGGGTAATCAATGGTACCCATCAGGGGTGGGCACAAACCAACTCCTACATTAACGACACTGAGCTGAGGATTATCAATCATGGGAATCGTGGATGCCCCCAAAGCTGGGTCGTGTCTAGAGAAGGACAATTGATCAATGGTCACTATCCGACCCTCGTGTGGAAACAACAAGACTTAGAAAACTGTAGCAACCACATCTTGCATAGCATAAGTCCAAATACGACCTAACAAGAGGTTATAGTCGAGGGAAGCATCGACTACCTCTACTTCAATGCACACGGTCTTCCCTCCTAACTGCACAGGGAAAGAAGGAACGATGCCATGTGGTCGGAAAGAATGACCGTCAAACGTAGTAAGGAGAGTAGGTGAAGCGGGCTGACCAATGGCTTTCCAAAATGCTAATGACATAACGCAAGTCGAAGCGCCCTCGTTGACCACCGTGCGGAATATATTCCATGTAAAAGTTTTCGTGGGATGAGCCACTACTATATGAAATGTGACGTGGTAAGGCAGATGAGGTTTCAAGTCGGTCGTATCTAACATGATGGTACACGGGTTACAAGTCTCCGTAGAGCCTAAAGCAGTCAACAAGGATTTCCTCTGAGTAGGGTAGCTTTGGAGGACCTCCAAAGTGGACATGGCACAAAGGGTTTGTGATAAATCTTCCACCACAGAGTAATTCTGGGTGGCCCTCGCGTTTGGGTTGTGAGAAGCTTTCTTAAATGCACCTTTTGGGATGCGTGTCATTGTTTCACCCAACGTCTTCTTGATCTGTAGAGGAAGAGATGGGATCTCAGCTTCTTTACTCTTCTTAGAGGCGCTTGGCTTACTATAGTCATGTGCCCTAGTCGTTATTAAAGCATCACCCCTAACCATATATACATTCATGGATGAGGAGTTGTTTGGAGGAGGGCAGGTTTCCTGGCTGCCCCCTTCGACACTTGTAGAGGCTTGAGTTAAATTTTACCCATGCTGAAAGGGATTAGTCAACATGGCTTTTTGTTGTTGTGTGACAAACTTCTAGGCCTCTGCAAGTCGAGGACATAGATGGGTCGGGTGGTCTTCCGCACACAAGTTGCATGGATACCTCACCTTCTTCTTTTCCATGGTGCCCTCGCCAACATTATCAGTGGGTTTTTTCTCCCCCTTACCCTTCTTTCGTTGTTTTTTCTTCCCTTCAATTTGTTGGGTGGCCTTTGGGTTAGTCGTCTGCACAGAGTGTACTTTTGACATTTGGGTAGGAGGAGTAGCCAAAGTAGTAGTCTGGCTGGCCGCTGAGTGTTGTATAGATAACTGTTGCAATTGCTTTGTCAATTGCTCAGCGGGCTTAGTTTGTGCTGAACCAACAATACCATCGGCATGTGGCCCAACTCTCTGTCTAGTTTTATCCATTATTGATCGTGGAGAATTCGGTAGGATGTTGTATAATAAACCAGACTGAGAATAGATAAGCTCAAACTATTGAGCCCTCATGATGGCGTATTCTTCGGAGAAAACTCCTGAAGTCACGACGTCTTTAGATAATTGTGGGACTAAATACTTAAGGAACCACTCTAGCAGGAATGTTGGTGGGACTGGTACTTTGATTAGACTCTTTTGGCATATCCACTCTCAGATATGATCAGAGATATGGTCTGTTGTCGTCTGTTCAAAATTGGATAGCAACTCTGTGCCGGCGTCGTATCTCACAGGTAACTGGAAATGGTTAAGGAAGGCCATCGCCAGTTCACCAAAAGAATAGTATCGTGAACGATCAAGCTCTATGTACCATTTCATGGCACTCCCGATAAGAGTGCGTTGAAACAATCACAACTGGACGGAGTCATCTTTCAATGAGTTAGATGAACACCAAATATGGAAAGTAGTCACGTGATCACCTGGATCTTCGTTAGGCTTGGCCTCGAACTTTGGAATGTTCGAAGGCAAATTCATTGGCATAAGAGGCCAATGCGGATCATGACAGATAGGATCATTTAACAACCTTGTCAAATATGGCAAGTGTAACGTTGCCAGGAATGGTAGTTTGGGTTGCTGCTGATAGCCTGGGAAAAAGGGTCCTGGAGTTTGACTGGCACCACGTTGCCAGGAAAAGTTTGGCTGCTGGCCTGAATTATGGTAGAAACCATGGCCCTGACCAGCATAAGGATTTTTCATTTGTGGAGACATCATTGGCTGATTCCCCATGAAGGACATAGGATGTTGGGCATTCATCGTGTTTGACGAACTTTGGGAAGGATTACCCCATGTCGGTCCTGATGGGAGAGGCATAGAAGTCTGTCCGGGGTTCCATTGACTATGGAAAGAATTACCCCAGAACGACATTCTAGAGGAAGGAACGGATCCTTGTCCTGAGTTCCAAGGTCCTGGTATATGTGCCCCCAACGCAGGAATAGTACCCTGCGTTGGAGTAGACTGTCCAAAAATGGGAGTGCCCCCAGATGGGAAAGCAGTGGATGCGAAAGTGTTGTTACCAAACGTCCCATTCCAAACAAATGGTGACAAACCTATCGGTAGAGTTTGCGCAGGTGTTCCTTGACTCTTGGCTCCAAACGAACTCATGTGTGTAGGCTGCCCGGTGGACTGCTGATGCAGACCACCAAGCGAAGGGGACGAAGGAGAGATATGACCTCCAGCATAAGGAAAAGCATTAAAAGGGACAGGAATGCCCCCAAGTTGACCTTGCAGAGGAGCATTAGAGCTCCCTGCCCCCAGACCCAAAGTCTGTAAAGTGGAGTAAGTAAGTGCAGGACTTGTACCTGAACTAGGCATATCGTATGAGAACGGAGGGCCTGTCGCACTAGGTGTGAAGGGAGGTGTGGCCGCCGCGATAGATGGGGTCGGTCCACTGTGTGATGTAGCTGCGGCCGAGACCATAGTGTCTTGGACCGATGACGGCAAGTTAGGAGATGCTTCTCCTGTGCTATCAATGGTGGTGGGAATGGAAGAATTCCCAGAGGAAGTAACAGAGTTTGGTTCCATAACTGTGTGAGGCACTGACAGGCGTTCGTAAAACTGGATGGGTACAATGACCGATGGCCAAGTATCAGTGGTTGGGGTTTCAACTGAGCCAAGATTGGCGATTGATTCCTCCGGGAGTTGTTCGGGCACAATGGTTTGTAACCCGGTTTCTTCGAAAGACCCTTGTTGGTCTAGCTTCCGCCTCAATGGTGGCGGGGGTGGCTCCAGTATAACTGGCGGCATGCCTAGGAGCCTTCGTGACCGGCGGAGCTCGGGATCCTCCACTGTATGAGAAGATCCAAGACACGCTAAGGTATTCTACATGATCAAATAGTAACACACTCTAAAAAAGAATCCCCTAAGAGATAAGACAAGCAATCACTAACTATTTTGAAGAACAGTTACAACAACCAACACTAGAGAAACTTACCGGTGCAAGTGAAACTCGAAAACGGAAGCACCCTCTGGGTATACTCTGCAAAGCATGGCTCGATGTCTGTCTTAGGTACCGCGGTATATCCTCGCAGTCACCTGTGTATGTCCCTAAAAATATTGGCAACTAGTTTGCCAGCACGCGAACAGTCACCAGGCAGGTACAGTCGATAGTCGGGTAGACCACAATGAGCAGGGTATCAAGCCCAAAACCTGTCCAGGGTATTGAGAGAAAATTGTCCGAAAGACAACTGAGGACCTCGAACAGATTTGAGATCCACGAAGACCCGTGGAAAATGCAAACGATGGAATCCCAAGACAAATCCTCGATATGTGTTCTCCACTACGCTTGGTCGGGCTTTGGAGGGGTTATCTCTGCTACCTTTCATCATGCGACCTTGTGTTTATCCCCTGTGTTAGAGGGGGGTCCCAGATAACTTCCACGTAACTGGATTTCTACACTCCCTATCACAGATTCCAATGTTTGGTTTTGTGTGGCCTTGGAGAGTTTCCTCTCCAACCTATTCCAAGGCCCTAGTCCTGAGCTAGTGTATGAACCTTACAAACAAAAGGTCTAACAGATTTTAAATTAGCGTTGATTTTATGGGATTTTTTACATCACAAGGTATGAGAGTGAAACTGATGGTGTGTAAAGACTCAAAGAAAAAAATAATGAAAAACGATGGAAACAAAAACTTTTACTGAATGAAAAAATCAACAACTTTTCACAAAGAAAGACTTATTTTTCTTTTCAATTTTGCTAAGATTTCATGCAACAAACATAAAGGAATTTTCGCTCAACTATGAGCTACTTATTCTCTAAATGCACTGCAAAAACTTATGAACAAAAAGACTTCTCCCTAGCTATTGATGCAACAACACAATCTTCAAACAAAGAAGAAAATGAAAAAGAGATAAATTTTTTATTTATTTAAGTGATAAATGAAGCAACAAAGGGAAAATGTCGACAAGCACAAAACCAAGAAAAAAAAAAAATTCTATCTTAAAGCACAGATCGCAAAGAACTAGAGCAAAGACGCACAATGGAAATCAAGAAAGCACCGACTCTTACACTTTTCTAAAAACCATAAACAAAATCTTTATTTTTTTATCTTTTCTCTCAACAATCCACTAAGAGAAACAGGCTAAGGGTAAGAGTCCCTAACCTACTGACTATGCACCCCTAGACTCAAACCCCTAAGAGGAACACTTCTCACCACAGGAAGGGATGACTGCCCCACCCTGATTGAAAAGCACCCTATCAAGCTCGCTACTATCACTGAAACAACACTTGTGCAAACCCGTGCTGAGCTATAGCAGAGCGCGGGTACCCGCGGGATGCACTTGCACAAGCCGCGTGTATGTATGAATTCTAAGAAAAAACTAAACATAGGCAGCCCAGACCTGGAAGAGGCCTCTGGTACTAAAAACCAGTGTCCCTTGAAGGATTGGATGATTCTTCTTTAAAAAAAAAAGAAAACTAATTGCAAAGAATAAAAAAACGCAATAAAGCAGACTGAGACAAGACTTCGAACCAGCAAGACTTAGACAGGATCCAGAAAGTCCTCTGAGAATGTATAATCCTGACAAGGAAGAGGAGGACTGCCTCTCAAGATCTCTGACTCCTACACGCTATTGAAACCTCTACAACAAGAATTCACATGCGAGTTGTAAGATATTAGGGCACGGGTCACATGCATGCAGGCCTTCTGTAGGTCGCGTGTACCTTTGTGTGTCCCGATAATTACCGTCAAGCACAATCAAGGAAAAATTGGTATAAAGAACCAGGTTCCTTGCTAGCTCTGACCTAACAGAAAATAGACAAACAAAGAAACAGACAATCTAATCCTTTAAACTACCCAAAAACCTCAACTAAATCCAGAAAGCCTAAAGAGTAAATCTCCCCAATGGAGTCGCAAATTCTGTTGTTGGGAAATAATACCCTACGGACTAGCAAACTAGGGTCAGATTTGCATGCAGATTTTGACCTTAAAGAAATGACCTTTTAACCTACCACCCAAAACTTAAACCCCTCTTTCAAGACAAATGCATGGAAAGTAACTACTAACCTTTTTATTGATGTTTGGTGTAGATCCTCCGTTGCGCTTTGACCGCTTACTTGCGTTGTTCCTTCCAAAGTTCACCTGCAATCAAGACAAAACACTACGCATGCATGTTATTTTTCTACTTGAGGGTTAGAAATTAAGCATAAATTACACAAATCATAGATAACTCATGCATTGGGATGGGAAAAGTATTCTTTTATTATTTTCAAAATGAATCAACTTACAATCAAAGTCGAGACCGACCATCGCTCCTTGATCCTGATCCTGGGCTCCTCCTCTTCTTTGTCTTCCAACTGCTTTGCGTTAATTCTCCTTAGGCTTGAGGAAAGGCTAAATGGTTGGGACAAATGGATTTGGAAAATGGGAAGAGTTTCTTCGCTATAATTTTACTCCTCCAAATAGTACCCCTACCCCTTCTTTTATAGGCTATAAGGAGCTAGGGTTTTGGATGAACTCTCGGCCATGCATGGCTAGGATTTTCAGTTAACTGACCCATAGCTTTTTGTCCCGTCGGCAACTTTCCTATTTTTTTGCTTTGTTAATTAAACACGGGCTGTAGTAGGCCTACCAGCATTCCAACACGTGCAGTAGTAGGCCTACCAGCGTTCCAACACGTGTAGTAGTGGGTTAGGGCACGTGTACCTTCACCCAAGAGGATTTTCAAAGAGGTTTTTTAGCAGATGTTTTGGCAATGAAGGGATATGAGTTGGCATGATTCCAGGTAAGCATGTGTGGTGCAATCTAGGGTTATAACAAAGGGTGGTCCTGAGAGGTTCTTACTAATGTAATAAATGACGTGTTCATGATTGTCATCTTCGAGCTGGATGAGGACGGCGGCTATTGATACAGCTGATGTTGATACGTAGAGGATGTAGTCACGATTATATTCAGGTGCACTAATTAAAGGTGCGTTTGAAAGCGCTTCTTTAAGATCATAAAATGACTGTTGGGCATGGTCGTCCCAATGAAAAGGGATGTCGTGACGTAGTAAGCGGAGGAAATCGTGTTCGTGTATGGCGTAATCTGGGACAAAGCATCTAAGAAAGTTAGCTTTGCCCTGTAGACTCTGAAGTTGTCGTAAATTTTGGGGAGGTGGAATTTCGGTGATATCTTAGACTTTGAGGGGGTCTACGATAATACTATTTTGGGAAACAATAAAATTGAGGAGGCGCCCTGTAGTGACACATAACAAACACTTGAGAGGATTCAAGCAGATGTTGTACTGACGACACCGTTGAAAGAGGATTCATAAATCATCAAGATGTTGGGTGTGTTTCTTGGATCGAGCTGTGAAGTCATCCAAGTAGGTGAGGATGATATTAGCCAGATTGTGAAAGATGTATGTCATCACCTGCTGGAAGGTAGCATCGGCATTTTTTAAGCCGAAAGGCATGACAGGATATGCAAAAGTACCCCATAGGGTAGTGAATGCAGTTTTATACTAATCAGCTGGGTGGATTTGAATTTGGTTATAGCCAGAGAATCCGTCCATGAAGGAGAGAGCCTTGTGGCCAGTGCAGTCGTCGATGACTTGATCGATGAAAGACATTGGAATGTTGTCTTTGGGACATGCGTTATTGAGATCGGGAAATTCTATGCAAATGCGGATAGTGCCCTGTTTTTTGTTGACGGGTACAAGGTTGGAAACCCATAAGGTACAAGCGATGGGGTAAATAAACCCAACAACGTGCGTAATTTGTCAATTTCGGCTTTGATAGCTGCGGCTTTGGATGGGTGTAGCGGTCGCTGTTTTTGGCGAACTGGTGTGATGTTGGGCCAGGTGTCGATGTGATGTTCAACAATAGAGGGATCGAGTCCAGGCATTTTCGTGTATGACCAGGCAAAAATATCCCTATATTCCTGGAAGAGGGCTTTATATGCGTCGATTTCATGAGGAGTGCAAGCAACTCCAATGATGATTTCTTCGACGATGCCATTTTTAATGGAAATGTCAATTTTTATGGTGGGGGAAATGTTGGCCATATTACCTTCTTCAAAAGCATCAGGGGAAGGAATGAGATTGTTGAACCAATCAATAGGCCCTGACGGGATAAAATATTTGGTTTCGATTGTGTAAATGGGGTTTTGGTTAGGAGGCATGGGGGATTCCTGTGGAGAGAAGAGTGTGCAGTGATGTAGCACATCCCAGGGAGAGTCTAAGTGGTTTATCTCTTTCAGTATCTCCTTGTCACATTGGAAACGCTGGGAATACAAGGGGTCATGAGGAGTGATCTCGGTGACAGTGTGGTTTCCCCCTGATGAAGAAGCAGGGGGGACAATGCTAGGAGATGGTGAGGGTTCACTCAACATAAACCATATATTGAAGTACTAAGGGGTATCCGTGGTGGTTGGGTGGAGAGTGTTCGGAGGGAAATGAGCAGGAGAGTTGGGATGGTTGGGGGGTAAATCCTTAGATATGTTATCTAAGAACAACGGAGGTGTTGGGAGTGCCTCAGGCTCAAGAGAAATGACATGAATATCCTCTAGTGACGAGGTAATGTCCATTATCACCTCTGCGGGTCGGTGAAGCAGGGCCAATTGATGTTGCCTGTATTCAAGGATCATAGGACACTGGTATGTAAAATGAGCTAATGAATCACAGAGAGAGCAAGGGCGTCTCATACGTTCATTGACTGAAGTGGTGACATAACGAATATCAGTGATATTCGTTGAGGAGGACGTAGTAGGGCTGGGGTTGTTTTGGAAGTTCTGGCACACTGTGACTAATGTCTGTCGAAAGCGTGGCAGTGCTGGGCAATGATGGGTGTAATGGCCATACTCTGAATAGATAACACAAGCATATTTGGTCCTCAACCCTTTACTACTGGAAGGGTGGGTGGTAGTGGTAGGATTAGCAGTGGTGGCAGGTGGTGTGGGAGTTTGATTGAGGGGGATCAAAATCCGTAATTCAAGTAGTGATGCACATTTGTTGGTTTGGTGGCCCTCTTTCTCACATAGTGCGCAAGGTGGTGGGATGCATGGAGGAAGGGGAGCGGTGGGATCCTTCTTCTTTCTCCTTCCCCCAACTGTAACAGGGGGATTAGTGAGGGGGGGTGTGGTGGGGGTAAGGATGTGAATCGTCATGGGGATTCCTTCCTATGGGGGAAGGGATGGTTGAGGGACCATCTCAGGTGGGTGTAAATACCACACTGGGATTGCTAACACCATATTAGGTAGTGTGAGTGTTGTTTCTACCTGAAAAGCTTCTATACTGGGTGGAGGGTAAAAGAAGGGAATTTGAGTGAGGGGTTGGGGAACTGTCTCCCAAACTGGACTATGTCCTTGGGGAGAGGTCGAATCGCGGACTGATGGGGTCGACGAGTGTCCATGGGGGTTTTGAGGAGGGGTTTCTATGATGACTAGGACATCAGATATGATAGAAGCCTCTGTAGGAGGAAGGGTATCCTCTGTGTGAGTTCCGTTAGATGATATGACACATACTTGATTAGTAGGATGAAGGAGTGGTGGTGCTCCATGGTATGTCCCTAACAAGGATGGATCTTTAAAAATCCCAGGACCCATATCAACGAGTGGGTATGCGTCTTGGTTTGTGTGGATGAGAGGAAGAATGTTATCGAGGTTGGCAGATGGGTTAGGCTCATAATGTGACACTTGTTCGATGGTCATGATCTTCCCATTGTGGGGGAACATCATTGTCCGAAAGATGGAAGATGCCATTGCCTTCATAGCGTACATGTAGCTACGACCGAACAAGATATTATAATCGAGCAAGATGTCGATAACTTTGATATCGATGAGAATAGTCTTGCCCCCGAGTTCAATGGGGAAATTTTGGAAGAGCCCTTCAGGAGAGGATGGTCGTCCATCATAAGCTCGTAATGTGATGGCAAAGGATATGAGTTATGGGGGACCAAGTTTTTGCCATACTGTTTTGGACATGATGCACGTAGATGCACCTTCATCGACGATACACCGATGAACTGTGATGTTCCTTATTTTCACTAGTATTTGAAAAGCGATCAAGGCGGGAAGACAAGGTTCTCCGCTATCAAGATCAAAGGTGATGAGTTGGGTATCTGCAGGGTTGACTACCCCCGAGGTGGAAAGTAGTGATTTCCGATGAGTAGGACAAGTCTGGAGGACTTCCAAGACTGACATGGCAGCTGGGGATTGTGCTAAGTCATCTACCAAACTATAGTTATGAGCTGCCCTAGCCTGTGGGTTGTGGACATTCCTATGCAATGGGATGTGAGGGATGCGAAGCGGTGTTTCGATGGAAGGGCAAGGGATCACCAACGGGGGTCCCGACGGTGGAGGGTTTGTTTCTAGAGGGATGGAAGGAGACTCAGTGGGTGTATGATACTGACGACTACGGGTTTGCAGAAGGATTTCTTCCTCACTGGTGAGGAGAATTATATGCTCTGTTGGGTTGTTTGGGTTGAGGTATTGTCCCACCTGAGGTGGGGGGTGTTGTGTGTCCTTTTGGGTGTTTATCACACCTTGATGTGGAATAGGATTTTTCAGCACGATGGGAGGGGGTTGTTTCACATATTGTTGTGGTGCTTGCTGAGGGGCAAGTTGTGTAGGAGAATGGGGAAGACTACCAGAGTCTTTCAACCATTTGAAATCAGCGATCTGGGGGCAATGATGAGTGTAATGGACGAATTCACCACAAAGGGAACAAGGGAATATACTTTTAACATTATTTCACCCTTGGCATTTATGATTATTGCCCCCTTGGGGGTTTTGGTTCCCTTGGTTCTGGTTTCCCCCAGTTGGTTGGTGTTGTGGGGGTTGATTCTTGCCTTGACTTGGGTTGTTGTTATTCATGTTCCGTCCTTTCTTCTTGCCATTGTTCGATGGATGAGTTGGGTTGGTTGTATTTAATTTTTCAAAACTTTGGTATTGTTGAGCAGCAGAGGGTTGAACAAAATTTACCCTCGCATGAGGATGTGGGGGAGCCATGGGTTATGGAGGACCATGAAATGGGAAGTATGGATTTTGTGGTGGTACCGATCCATAAAGTACATAGGAAGGTGTAGTGCTTTAACTAGTACTATAAGATGATGTTGAGGGAGTACCACTGTTTGTGGGAATAGGTGGATGTATGGGAGGTGCCGGTGGTGGTCCACTGATGGGTGGAGGTATAGCAACAGGGTATGGTTATTGATAAGGGGGTGGGGGGTAATAAGGAGTGCCCCCATATGCCGGTGGGTATTGAGGTGTTCCATACATCGGTGGTGGTTGGGGTTGTGGACCATGGTGTGTGGTGGTACCTATTAGTTCGTCTGCTGAGTGAGCATCCTAGGTTTGTCTTGGCCAAATGGCACAGGTTTTGGAAGATCAGGAAGTACCGTGTATAAGTACCCTGACTCTGCATAGATGAGGTCATACTATTGGGCCTTACTGATGGCTTCCTCTTCGGATTGAGGGAAGGTGGAAGCTACATTCTTACCGAGGAGAGAGACAAGTGATCTAAGAAACCAATCGAGACACTGTTGCTTGGTGGTTTCTGCTTTGCACAAACTACGTCGCCTATGCCACTCGTGAATGTGGTCAGCGATGTGTGTGGCTGAGGTTTGTTTGAAGTTAGATAGTAGTTCAAGACCATTGTCATGGCGGATGGGTAATTGGAAAAAGGTCAAGAATGCTTTGGCCAATGACTCAAAGGTTGTGTGAGACCCCAATTTTTCTTCGACATACCATTTAGCCGATGGGCCAGTGAGTGTGCGTTGAAATAATCACAGTCTGGTGGAATCATCCATAATGTTGTTGGAGGAGCACCATAGGTGAAAGGTCATGACATGGTTGGCAGGCTCATCCCCTGCCTTTCCTTCAAACTTTGGTATGTCTGAAGGTAGTTTGGTTGGCATTGCAGGCCATGTGGGATCATGCAATATAGGATCATTGGTGAGTTTAGTGAGATCCGGTATGTTGAGAGAGGCCAAATATGGCATCTGCAGTGGGGGGGGAGGATTAGCTCCGACCATAGTGTGTTGTGAACCTGACCCGTGAGGGGGGCTAGGTGGGTTGGTGCTCCCTCCTTGAGAGGAAGTGGGTCCCCCGCTTCCATGTAAAGGAGAGCGAGTGAATGGATGACCTTGGGAAGTTGACCCAAGTAATGTAGAACCAAGCAAAGCTGATCCTAAGATAGTAGCACTCAAAGGAGTGTGTGAAGGAGGTGTCGATGAGTGAGCATGACCAAATACTCCCCCTAAGATAGGAGGGAGTTTGAGCAAGCGTCGTGAATGATGGGGGTTCTTTGGTTCCCCTATGATGTCAGACTAGATGTGTGAATGTGTGCAAAAAGTGGTGAGAGTAATATAGAAACAAGAGCCTTTGCACTGAATGTTTACACAATATATATATCCAAATCAAACTGTAATCAGATGTGCATCATACATAAAATGAGAAAGAAGCATATATGTGGGT
>ML835415.1:16928-30639 GCA_009831015.1 Picea engelmannii | reverse complement strand
TTGGAGGATTTTCAGTTCCCTATTTGACAACCTCTATGTTTTGACAATGTGAGAACCAGATAACGGGGAGTTATTTGGATGCCTATCCCCGAAATCCTACCTAGACTAAAAAATTTCTTTTGGCACCTCCTGTGGAGGAAAACGTAGTGATTTTTTAGAAAGATTTTAGATGTAGTTATTTTGGGAGGTTGGGGGTGCAAACCAACCTCGTTGATTAAAAATGGGAGTGGATAGTCCCGTCAAGAAAAGATAGGGTAATTTCGGAATCCCTTTAGAGGAAACTTACTTTGACCTCCACGTTTCAAGAAGAAGCTATGTGAGTGATAAGTGACTTTTGTGTGTGAGTGAAAGTGTGCCAATGTTTAGTGAATTAGATGTCACCTTGCTACATGTGGACTTCACTTGGTCCTTACAAGAGTTTGATTACCTAATTAACTAAGTGGCTTTGGTACAACCTTGCATAATTCAAAAGCCCTAGGAAGCTAGCATGTGGACATGTGGGTCTGTTACTATCTTTTAACTCCCTATTTGTGATGTAATCTAAAAAAGCTTTGAAACTATCCTAGATTGAACATGTGGGCATGTATGGGCCCGTTACAAGCCTTTAAACTTCCCTAGTGTTTTGATCTAAGAAAGAAAAAATTCAAACACTATCTTATCTTTGTAGCATGTGGGCATGTATGTGCCCATTACCATATTAAGATGTGTTCAAAAAAGCAAACTAAGAGGAGTCCCAAGAAGGGTTGTTGTCCTCTCCTAAAGATTTTAATGTTCTTAAGGGAGATGAAATCATTTCACAATATTTTTTTGATTCTAAAGGTCGCTTGAAGGCACGAGAGAAGAGCATACTAAGCGATTGTAATTCAACTTCTAGTCCCAATGTAAGTTAAATGTGATTAAAAATGATTTCCACCTTATCTTGTGAGTCAAAACAAGTCATCCATGTGGCAAAAAGAAAATAAGGGAAATTGATTTTATCCTCCTAAGTGCCTATATGTTTTTTGACTAACCCCTTTATAGGATGAGGGGACTAAGTGTGGTGCAGCTTTAAAACATGATTGACATCATTTTTAAGAAGGCAAATAGCCTTCCCCACATCTCAACAACTTTACAATGTGAAATTTTGCACAGATGCATGGGTCCCAGTGGAGACAAAGGCGCACAGAGCGCATGCGCGCGAGCAGAGACAAGTTAAAAAGCGCATGTGCGCAGAAGAGAAACGTGAGTCAAGTGCATGGGCGCACGATGTGCGTCTGTGGGGCCAAAAACCCGTGCATATGTGGCACACGGCCGAGAATGAAAAATCCGGATGGATTTCTCTCAATTCAACTTGGAATTGGCTGGTTGGCAGGTTGACTTAGGCCGGTTAGTGCACCTGCAAGTTAAACAAACTAAAAGAAGAGAAAAATAAACCCAAATGAGGTAGGAAAATGATACCTTTCCCCAGTTGAGTCATCAATCTGTTGCACCTCTTTTGTCACCTTGGTGAGAAAATAAGAGGTGCTTGCAAGCTCAATTGGGTCTGCTGAGCAGGACAACTGTAGAGAAAAGAGTTAGATAAAGAAAAACAAAACTATAACTAAGAATTAGACTAATAAATGCAATAAAAATTAAAATCATAAGCATAGGGACATAGAGATAACAAGAACAAAAAGACCCATGTCACCAATGTTTGAGGCTAATCTATTGATGAAAACAAAGAACCAAGATGAAAGGGGACTATGAGTCCCTTATTTCTCCAAGGGAAGGCTCTTGGAACCTCACTATTTGGCTCTTCTTACAACAAAGAAAATGGAAAATGGTGATGAAAGAACTCTTTACAAATCCACTCAATGGTGAGATGGATTGTCCAATGTAATGGTGCCCAAAGTGTTCTTGTCAAGGATGGAGTCCTTAAAACAATATAGGCAGCATAACATTACTTTGAATTCCTTGAGAAAATGAGGTGCATTCATGGCTTTTTATAGCATTGCATTGGGTTATTGTGTAACTAATTTGTAGTGTGAAAAGAGGCCATTTAGGGCATTATTAGGTCTTTGACTAGCCTACCAGTCGGATCCAGCCCAGATTTGAGGGTCAAATCAGGTTGGGAGCTAAACCATAAGTGGTTGGGAGGTCGACCAATTTCATAAATGCGTCGTTTAGCAGGTGCACGACTTTTTTCACTAACAGTTGCGCATCATGCAGATATGCGTGATTTCTATGTTCATGTTCCGCGCATGTGCGCACGTGCCCAATGTCTATAAAGCGCTCTTCAATTTTTTACTACTTTGTATAGTTTTTGACCTTTTTTGAATGTTGTGGTATTAATTCAGGTCCATGAATGACTTCATTACTGTTTGACGATGCTGAGTTCTTGTAACCATGTGAACACGAAATTTCAGTGATAACAACGTCCATAAAACAAAAAGACAAAAAACCAATTGTATAAGAACTATACATATGTACAAGAAGTCGCCCAAGGCGACCAACCTACGAATAATACTTCTTGAGGTAGAGCCCATTTCTAAGCTCTACCAAAGAATTTCCCTCAAATTCAACTAGATGATAACTACCCTTCTTTAAGACCTCTTTTACAATGAAAGGCCCGAACTACATGGGCTTAAAATTTCCTACCCCCAGGGGATCCTTATCTTGGTCATAGATCAAGACAAGGTCTCATTTCAAGAAAATTCGAGGATGAATGAACCGATCATACTAACACTTGACTTGTTTCTTGTGATCCCCATTGGCCAAGGCTGCATCATGGTGTTTCTCATCGATCTGCTCGAGATATAATAAGTGTTCCTCAAACAGTGAAGTGTCTGGCAATAACTCTACTACCAACTTCAAAGATGCGATTTGGCACTCTATCGACAAGACTTCTTCCAGGCTGAAATAAGTTGAAAAGGTGAAAAACTGGTGGTAGTATTTATAGACGTTCTGTAGGCCCATAACGCCGAGTACAACATCAAATGCCAATTTAACTTGGCCGAATTGATCGTTCATTGTAGAATAGTCTTGAGGGACTTATTCACAGCCTCCACCTAACCATTCGCTTGTGGTTAGTAGGGTGATGAATGTTCTTGCCTCAACCCAAGATTTGATGTTAACTCAAACATCATTTTGTTCTGTAAGTGACTTCCATTGTCAGTGACAATCTGCTTCGGGATGTCAAACCTAGCTATTATCTGGTTAAAAATGAAGAGTGTTGTTGTTTTTCCATCATTGTTAAATGTTGGCATAGCCTCGACCCAATTTGTGAAGTAGTCTACCGCTATGATGATATAACAATGCCCCCTGGATGAGGCCGAGTGGCATGTAGTGAAATCAATTCCCCACTTGGTGAAGGGACCAACAACAATGACAGGAAACATGGGAGAAAAATGTGCCCTCAAATTTCGAGAGAAGATCTGACACGAGTGGAACTTCTTGACCGACTCGATGCAATCTTTGATTAACGTAGGCCAAAAGTAATTGGCTCGTAGAATATTTTGGGTTGTTTCCAACCCAGAAAAATGACCACCACATGCTCCAGTGTGGCATTCATTAAGAACGATTTCCTCTTCTTCATGACTAAGGCACCAAAGAAGAATGAAATATACATCTCAACGATACAAAGTGTCATCGAGGATGAAATAGTTTCGTGCTTGATGGCATATTCGTCGATGCTCATCACAAGAAACAAAGGTAGGGAACTTCAAACTCTAGAGATACACTAGTATATCTCCATACCAAGGGTCCAAATATGTGATCATAAAAATATCTCCTTTAATAGGCAATTCTTCGGGCGTAACATCACCTGATTTGACCGGAAGTTTCGAGATAAGTTTCACAAAGACTAGTGACTTTTTAGATTTTGTAGAAACAAAATCCAAGTCAAATTCCTGGAGGATAACGATCCATCTATTGATATTTTTGTTATTGATACGTTGCATCAAAACATATTGAAATGGATTCACGAAGGAAAATACAGTGGTCTTGCGAAGCAGGATATAGTGACGGAACCACTGGACAACATGCACTGTTATCAACACAAGCTTCTCAACATGGGAGTAGTTGATTTCTGGCCCAACCAGGCCTCAAATCAAGTAATAAATCACGTTCTCTTCAAGAATACATTCCTCTTGAATCAATACCATACCGATGTTCGACTCTGTAGTGGCCAAGTACAATAAAAAATATTTATTATAATTGGGAGGTTGAAGTAGAGGGGAAGACATAAGGGCATGTTTTAACGCTTCAAAAGAGCACTGAGTGATTTTGTTCCAATAGAAAGGGACTCCCTTATTTAGTAAATGCATGAACCCTTTAGTGATCTCGACATATTTTGTGATAAAACGCCGAAGAAAGTTCACTTTACCCTGTAATATTTGAACTTAAGAAGATAAATCATGATCCACTTAAGAAGAAATTGAACTATCGCCTCAAACTTAAGAAGATAAATCATGATCCATGTTGTCGAAACTATGAAACCTAAAAGACCACTTGAAGTCATGTAGAAGTTGCATTTGTTAGGATTCAAGTGAATCCGATAGTAGCGACATCATTCAAATATTAGTCGGAGGTGTGCGGGATGATCATCTCTCTTACGAGATCGTGATGGTAGATCATTAAGGTAAGCCTCGACTATATGTCTAAGGTCGTGGAAAGAAAAATACATGGCCTAATGAAAAGAATCTCTAGAATTCTTTAGGCCAAAAGGAATCTTACGATAATAAAATATTCCCCATGAACAGATAAAAGTTGTTTTATGTTGGTCTTCGGGTTTGATCTGAATCTAGTTGTATCCCGAAAAACTATCCATGAATGAAAAGACTTCACAACCTGTGCATTCATCGGCAATATAATCAATGAATGGGGTGGGGAAATTATACTTTGGACAAGCCTTATTCAAGTCACATAAGTCCATACACACATGAATCATACCCTGTTTCTTGTTAATTGGAACGATATTTGACACCCATTGCGTCAACTGTATGGGGTAGATAAAACCGACTTTCAATAGTTTCTCTACTTCATCCTTAATAACTACCACTTTCCGAGGATTCACCGAACAAATCTTCTGTCAGACCGTCTTGGCATCAGGATAAGTCATTATTTCATTTTTGATGATTCTTAGATCAGTGCCTCTCATTTCCTTGTAACACCATGAAAAAACATCGCCGAATTCCTTAAATAAATCTATGTAGATTCGAACCTCTTTGGGGGAGTAGTCCGCTCTGAGAAAAAAATTCTCCATGACACCAGGGGTTCTGTAGATATCAATAGGTATTGTTTCGGTGATACTTTCCATATTCCCCTCATCATAAATTGTGTGCATAGCCATAGGATTAATAAGACAAGACCTGTCTCCAGTCATAGTCAACACAAATTCACCTGCCTCTATTCTTCTTAACTTAGGAAGGAAATAAGATATGTGATGGAGATCATCCCAAGGTCTGTTCGGACCAGTCAATTCCTCAAGAATCGCCTCATATGAGGGTGTTGGCGACAGAAGTCACTCCTGGATTGCTTGCAAGAGTAGAGCCCGACGCCCATCAATTTAATGTCATGATTTGTTTGAAAGGGGTGATCAAATGGAAGAAAACTCGGAACAGTGGTCTCAACTCAGAAACTAGGCCAGGCATGCATGAACGAGTGAGGTCTTGATAAACTTGAAACAGTGAGTTGCAATAAAGGGTGAGTAGGGGGAAGACTTCATGAGAAGGGTGCGGAGGTCTATCACATACATCCGATTTGTAACAGACTGGGGAAGAAAGCATTCGAACGCAAAATCCTTTCACATTCAAATACAGATACCAGAGGGCACAACAATGTCACAACAAATCCTTTATTATAACAAGATTGTTCAATCCACACGAATCATTCGACTGTGAATTCTCTGGTACAAGATGGAACATAGATGGAAAAAGAAAACTGTTTGTTATAGACCAAGAAATCTCAAACACAGAGGCATAACCAAGATACCAGAATGTTCGCTGAAACTTTACAGTCGGGAGCTTAGCTCTACCATCGATAGATACAAAAATGGATAAAATGCCTTCATATACTCAAACTAACAACAACAACAAAATCGAGACGCAACATTGAAAGCTTTGCATCTGCATGGCTTCTGACAACACGGAGCTGCATTCTTTGAATGGTCGTGCAACTTATGGCAGACGCGATCGATCTCCTGACAATTTATTCGGCGAATCGACATGCCTTTAATTCAATGCTGGACTTCCCATTATGGCGGAGACGATGTCTAACCACCACCAACCACTTCAATAACTGCTTCTTGGGATTGAAGATGACCTGGCCAACTCAACATTTTGGGACATGGAAGACTCCTCGTGCTGCCACCTGGAATAACTGAATAGCTTGAAGGACGGGTATGGAGGCCAACGCGGGAAGTGGGGTGTGGCTATGGAATGACGGGGCCACAACCACAAGGACGAAGTAAGAACGATGAGAGGCGAGAAAGGTGGTGGGGGATGACATAATTCATAAGGGATATAGGCAGAGATGGTGGGAGAATAGATGTGACAGGATTAATGTAGTGAGGGGATGACATGGAGGGAAAGGGATACATGGCGGGTGGTAAAGGATGATGAGACGAGGAAAAGGCCATGTGGAAGTGTGAGAGAAGGGTGAACAGTGACACATGGCGGCAAGGGAAAGGAGGAAAGGGAGATGTCATGATGGAAAAATGGCCAACATGGGTTAAAGACAAGGCAGCTGAGAAGGTCAGGGTCGTGCCTGAACCGTTGATCTGGGCGCTATGATTTCAGCCGTCGGAAGCTGAATCCATGATTCTGGACCCCCCCCTCTGCTTAAAGGTAGAAAGGCGGTGGGGGGTCTGGAATTGCTTTCATTGTCGTTGATCCGGGCGTGCTAATCTGGGTCGTCGGAGAGGTGCGCCCCCAATTCCGGACCCCCCCCGCTTAAAGGTAGAAAGGCAAGGGGGGTCCAAAATCCAATATGCGTCGTTGATCTGGGCACGCAAATCTGGACCGCTCGAACCTGCTCGTGACTTATCTTGGGCACATTATCATCTGAAACTTTGGACAAGTGGGTTTTAACCCATTCCTTTGCGTTCTAGCCCCCCTTACAAGAAATATCGCTAACATTTGTCTCCATGGGGGATAGAGTCATCCCTGTGATGCTCTAAGAGCTCTTTTTCAGACTTAGTGCCTTAGTTGTTGGGCTATGGAGTGATTTATTAGTCCGAAAAACAAAGACAGAAACAGTATTTACAAAACGAAAAGAGCCGACTGCGGCTCATAGAAAACATTTTTTTAAGAAATGCCCATTTACTGGGCCACTAAAAACTTCATTGCCTTCCAGATCCTGCAACTTGTAAGTGTTGTTTGAAAATACTTCAATGATCTTGAAAGGCCCAAACCAGAGGGCATCAAATTTACTGTGTTTGCCCTTTTCCTGTTTGGGTGCATCCCATTTGAGCACTAGATCACCCTGCTCAAATTCCTTCTTTTTTGCTCTTCCTATCAAAAGCCTGCTTGATCTTTTGCTGATGATTGTAAGCTCTGTCCAGGACCTATTCTCTGATCTGCTACACTTTCTCCATCTGATGAATTATTCTGAGCACATGGTTAGGTTCTCCTTCAAAGTCCTGGAGGAGATTCACCACAGGTAAGGCGAGCTGAGTGGGGAAAACAACCTCTATTCCATATGTTTGCGTTCAAATGGTCACCAGGTGAGCAAATGGAGAGCGCTTGCATACCCTGTTGGGTCCGGCAGGGTAGAACAACTGTGGAGAAAAAGGGTTAACAGAAACAAAACAAACTACAATCTAACTATCAACTGAAAGCAAATAACACTGCAAAAATAAACAAAAACATCAAACATAAGACACAGGGGTCATCAATGGTTACAGGCTGGTGTATTAATGAAACCAGAGCATGCTAAAGAAAGAGACCAGGGGTTCCTTCTCCCTCCAGCGGAAGGCTGTTCGGGGCCCTCAACACAATGCTTTCCTTACAAATGAAATGAACTGCGCACAACAGTGAAAGAACTCTGGGTGATGCAGCAGATGGGTTTGTTGTCAAAGGAGGAGATTTGAACCATATGAACAGCATAACGATGCTTAGAATTCCTTGCCAAAACAGTGTACCCTCATGGCCTTTTATAGCAGCTTCACGGGCGGTCACGTAACTTTCTCCAAGTGTGAATAGGGGTGCATTAGGGTTTATTTAGGTCATTAATCTGCCGATTTTGCAGAGCCGGCTCTGATTTGAGAGTCAAATCATCTTGGGGGCCAGTCCGTAGGCGGTCGGGAGGACGACCTATGCAATTAATGCATCGTATTAGAAGATGCATGGGTTTTTGTATTGACAGTCGTGTGTCGAGCGCGCATGCGCTAGTAACACGTTTTTGTCCTGCGCATGTGCGCGCGCATCAAGCTGCTGTAAAGCTCCCTTCAATTTTTGGTTACTTTGTATAGTTTTTTGCCCTTCTGGAGTGATGTGAAATTAGTTCAGTGCCATGAGTGACTTCATTGCTGTTTTGATGATGTGGATTTCTTGTCACCATGTGCAGACAAAATTTCAGTGATAACAGATGCCCCCTGATGGATGAGGTTAGGAGCATACGTATAGCCAAAATCCATCAATGTTTCTTCTACTGAGAATGTGGTTGTAAGGGAAAGCAAGAGTGGGACCGTTTGGAGTGATCTGTTGGAGAGAGAAGGAACCGGTATCTCGACCTTCTGAGAGAAGTGTAGAGAAAAAATATACAATTGTGTACAAACGAGGTGGGCATGCCCCATGCTCGTGTGATGTAACTCTGAAAAAAAAGATGACGGAAGTGTTGGTGTAGACAACTGCAGCGCCCTCGGGGGAGGTAATGATAAAGGAAGAAGACAATTATGCAAAGGAACATACTCTGAATAATAGGCAATGATTGCTGTAATAAGCAGCGACGATGATGTGGGCATTGATGGCCCTACCACGTTCAGAGGTCTTCGGCAAATGACAAAAATAACTGCAGCAGTCACATAGTAAGACCCACCATAACATGAGAGAGTGTTGGCGTCGAATGTTATGGGGGCCAACGAAAGCAGGGAGCAATGGTGTTTCACCCTATGCCGTCTGAGATCTCTCATTAAAATAGAGAATGAGAATCAAGATATTGTCGCCCTTCTGGAAAAGTGTGTTGATGTAGACAAAAGGGGGACGCAACTCCCAGAAGAAAAAAGGTGCTCCGTGGAATCTACTGAGGTGAGGAAGTGGAAGAGGTACATGGACGAAATCAAGAAGTGGGATGACTCAAGACTGCCCTTGGTTGGAGGATACATAAGAGAAACAGTGGCCGCAACCATGTAACAAGGTCGAGTGTCAGGGGGACAACAAGACTGGTGTTAAGTTGTGCCAGAGGTGGGACAAGGTGAACAAATTCAGAGGGAAGAGGTAACTGACCTGTGGGGTACTCTGAAGATATGGACGATGTTGGTAAGGGTAAATGATAAGTAGTGCTCCAATACAAGGGTGACATGGGTTGCATGTGGCCAAAATAAAGCAAGTCGCCAATGGTGACGACAAGGAAGGTAATGACTAAAAAAAAACGGTTTGTACAATAAATAATAAATAATAAATAATAAATAATTTTGGGGAGAAATGTACAAATACAGAAATGGGTGCCCCAGTGTGAAATGCGTGCCCCAGGAGGGCAGAATTGTCATGAGAAACTGATGAAGGGTGGGGGCCCCATTGGCGAGTTTCTGTATGAGGTAGGTGATATGAAGATAGGTTTGCAGATGGGAAAACTGATGGTGGATGAAATGGTGGGTTCATGATCCTGCGGAGGTGCGGGTAAAAAAGAACATAACCATAAAGAGATGATCTGGTAGTCCATATGGGAAGCTAGCAAAATGAGGAGAAGAAGTATGTGGTTAATTCGCAACATGATGTAAGACTACCGGGACTCCCATCCCTAAAGGGTAATGAAGAACAACATGAGTGTCAAGAGTGCAAAAAGGTGCTATGAATGGGACAACTCATGTGGGTGAGAATGCTACTCGATTACAGTACCATAGATGCAAAAATGGAGGTGGGGGTACGGCAAAGCCGGAAAAGGGTGTCCTAAAGGTCAATATCAGAGGGAATGACTGGAATTGTAAATGCAACACAGTGGGAGAGACTACATGCCAGTGCTGAGTATATACCTGAAGCAATGATGTTGAGAGATGATGGATCAAGTACCTGCACACATAACAACCAAATACCCAAAGTGAACAATATCTGAAGATAATACCAAATATGAACATGTATTAGATAAATGTGACAATGCGCATGCGTACCTGGCCATGATGTGAAAAAAAGGCACCCCGAGGGCTCAGGATAAAAAGTGGCCCAGGGACAGCCATGATGTAGGCGGTGGGACGTTGATCCTGTGGCTGAAGATGGTTCGAAAAATGGACGTCGTGGGCTCCCGGAATGGTGAGTGGAAGTTTGGCAAAAACCCTATATATAGCTGTAGGGCCCACATTGCCACCTCATTTGTACCTGCTGCTACAGTGAGTTCTAGAGAAGATCCAGAGGAGATTTAGTGATTCCAAGGGCATGAGGCATCCATTTCCCGAAGTGCGAGTTTCAGGTTAGTGGTCTGAACATCCTGCATAGCTATAGGTTTCCAATTTTTGGGCAGGGTAGGTACGGGGGGCCGTACGGGGGTTTTAGGGGGTTTTTGGGTAGAGGGTGGGCCCACATGCATGGGCGACTCAGTGGAAGGCGCGCGTGAGTGCGCGCCTGTACCCTGAAGAAGCACGCATGTGTGCGCGTGGGTAGGAAATTAAGGCGCGCCTTAGGGGCACGCCTGTGAGTTGGACAGGCGCGCATGAGTGCGCGCCTGTGAGAGGAACAGGCGCGCTCACGAGTGCACCTGTGAGAGGAACAGGCGCGCTCACGAGCGCACCTGTGGGTATGACAGGCGTGATCTAGAGCGCACCTGTATAGTCGATAAGCACACTCATGAGCGCGCCTGTGGGAAAAATAGGCGCGCGCACATGCGCGCCTGTATAGTGAACAGGTGCGCATGTGCGTGCACCTGTGGGTGGTAAAACCTCGCCTTTGAGGCAATGTTTCACGGTGAAAAATTAGCTCTTTTTGATGTATTTGGATAATTGCCTAATCTAATGAATCTGGGTTGTGTGCAGGCGGTGATCAGTGACCATGGATGTGCGGTGGCGCGAGAGAGACTGGGAGCCGCTGCGAGAGGGTGTGGTCCATGCGAGGCCTGTAGTTTGAGCTGCTTTAGCAGCCAGTGGGTTGCTAAAGTTCTTCGAGTGCCCTTTATTACGGGCCTAGGAGTACTTGCTCCAGTTCTTGATTGAGATGTGGAGCCCCGAGCATCACTGCTTCCTCGTGCGAGGAGAGCAGATTGCCTTCACTGTGGTGGAGGACATTTATTTCTTGACTGGGCTCCCCTTCCGGGGAACACCGTTGCCGGCAGAGCCTGTGCTGCCGAGAGATACTCCTCTGTAGGAGGTTGTCGAGCAATACTGCTCAGGCGAGCACTATATGAATGGGTCATCAGTGTGCATCAGTGCGATAGATGCCCTGCTGCATCGTTGCGTAGCAACGATGATAGTGCGAGTGTACGGGACCCGAGCGCCCCACCGGATTAGTGGTGGTGAGCTGATGCTGATGGAGAGGGTGGTGGTGGGCCGTGAGCAGTTTTCCTGGGGTCTGACTCTACACGCACAGATTATTGCGCAGCTGGACCGTTGTCGGTCCACAGGCAGAGGGGAGTTCTCTTTTGACTCCATCCTGGTGGCTTTCTTTTTGGAGAGGGTGCCGATGTTGCGCTCGAGGGTGCTGCTGGAGGTACCAGGGGTACAAGAGTAGCGCTTGAGGTGGTGTTCCCAGATTTTGGTTCGCCACGGCGGTGGCGAAGGGGGATATTACTTCACTGAGGAGGCAGCTCAGATATGGCGGCAGATGCCGCAGTTTATACTCCAGTTCCCCTATGCTGGGGTGGACTTCCTGGGGGACCCGGATATGGTACTGCCTCCTGGGGAGGTTTTTGACCACAGAGGTATGTTGTGTATTTGTATGTTGTGATTTGTGATTTTGATATACCAGTGCATATTTTTGATGTATAGACACTGATACCATCTGTTGTTGCTTGTTTGGTGCATGTGCAGATTTGGCACCTCGCGGGCGTGAGGTGGAGGTGTTCAGAGCGCCAATGCAGCGGGAGCAGGAGAGACCGCCGTGTGCAGGGAGGTGTCCGAGGGATGAGGCTGCTAGGGGACCAGCAAGGCCCGAGAGACCAGCGCAGAGGCGCCGCTTTGATGACCCTGGGGTGGGGCCATCTCATGCTCCTCCGGCGACAGTCAGAGTAGATGATGATGATCTAGTCCGTCGGTTTGAGACGGTGTTTCGAGACGTGCCTGAGGGCATGTGGACCCGTATCCAGGACGAGGAGTTCCTGGAGCAGTGCATCGGGTTACCGCCACCATGGCGGTCAATCATGCGGCGAGCCACTGTGCTCGCTGCGATGACGAGTGGATGCCTGCCGCCTGGGCAGGGTGGTCTTGCGGATGTTCCACCACTACCGCCTGGGGCAGGTGGGGGTGGGCCACCACCGCCTCCTGAGGGAGGGGTAGCTGGGGGTGTCCTAGAGGCCCCCTAATGGTATGATGTATTTTAGTATACCTTTTTGATTATATAGGCTAGTGAGCCGATTTTTGTACCGTTATGCGGCACGGGCCAGTGGGCCAACGTATTTTTTGTATGTAAACATTCGGATGGCCATAGAGGCCGATATATATATGAGTATACATATTTTTGAGATCCAAAATGTGGTGTACATGTGTTTATGTTTTGATGATGATGATGTCTATGTTTCCTATATGCTGTGACAGGATGTATGGAATGTTTATGTATGTGTAGCTTGATGTGATATATGCCAGACTAGCACCATGTTGGCTATGTCATCTGTTGTTTGATTAAATTCTCTTGGAATATGTGTAAATGTAATGGAATCAAAATGTTGAGATAACAGTCTAACCTGCAGGTATTTGCGAAAGAGGCACGGATCGTGTACACGGTAAACATTGTTGAGCTGGAGAACGACCAGTTGAGAGTCGAGGAAAATGCTAAGGTGACGAATATGATGATGCTGGGTGTCAGTCAAGAGGCCAATGACAGCCGTGTATTCGGCTTGGTTATTGGTTGCTGGTCCTAAACAGATGCCGCCTGAATGTAGCAGTTCATGTGAAGGGGTGTAGAGAGCCCAAGCAGCCGAAGCGAGATTTTGTGTCCAACGGCTGGCGCTGTCGGCGTAACCAATGTGGTAAGCTGGTGGAGGAGTCATCTGTCAATGGCACAAAGGATAGTTTAGATGAGAGGGTAGGAAAAAAAGATTAAAAACACTAAACAAGAAAAAGTAACCTAAAGTAGCATGACTACTTCTAAGCATAAAATTTCTTGAGGTATAACCCATTGACGGGTTCTTTGAGTGTGAGGCCTTTGGGGGAGGCCAGGATGTACGTGCCTTTGGTGAGGCAATGTTGGATGATGTAAGGGCCATGCCAAAGTGATTCGAATTTGCTGTGGCCAAAGGTATCATGAGCGATATCGTAGGCGAGGACAAGGTCGCCTTCGTGAAATGATCGAAGGTTGACATGGCGATCAAAGGTAGCCTTGGATCATTTTTTAGCTGCCTCGTTGTTCTGTAAGGAGGATCGACGATCCTCATCCAGAGACTCCAAGTTCAGCAAGCG
>ML835414.1:45374-56834 GCA_009831015.1 Picea engelmannii | reverse complement strand
CCAGATCACTTGCGAGCAAGTGTCCTCAAAGAATAAGTTTTGTCAGTGCGCCAGAGAGGGATGTTACAGGACCTTGAGGATGCAGAGGTATCGATGCAACCCCTTGGACTCCGGATCGAGTTAGGGAGTGAACTATTGGGGGTTTGATTGTTGTATATATGAAATTTGTGCAACTTATTAGATGGCATGATTATGGATACTATTTCTGACATGATTCATTGATGATGCAGTCTGACGATAGCTTACTGACCATAGTTCATGTGGAGTAGAGGGGTCACACACGACTACCAGAGACGTTGAGGGAGAGGTGTGGAAAACAACCCTGCTACAGCATACTAGCACTCCCATCATGGCTTGAACTATAGGTTAACGATTACCTAGTTCGAGAGGACCCATGATGTCATGAGGGCAGACTTCAACAGTCGTTCATGATGATTCTAAGGGGCACGCAATAAGGTAGGGGCCTTATTCCTTAGAGGCTCTTAGTCTCCCACAAGATCACCTGGCAGAGTATTGTGTTAGAATATAATGGATGTGCTCATTTTACCATTGGAAATATCTATATTGTCACCCAACCATAGGCCGAAGCCACCCTCTGAGCACCTTAACCTTGACTGAGAATCACTCCGGAAGAAAACTGTAGGCTAGATATCCAAACAAAGGGTAGCATACCTTTCCTTAAGGATAGCACACCAACAAGAGCTTATCAAATAGTCCAAAACCTAGCCAAGAGATAGTCCAATCCAAATGTGATCTGCTAGCTACAGCAGTTGCAATGGCTGCTCTCCTCAAACCTGCGCACAAGACTGAGCATTATAGTTCGCACAAATTCATGCTCTGCAATTCTAAGAATGCCTGCCAGAATGAGAACTGGCCTCTTGTATTTATACTAATTCTAGCTAACTACTTGGGCCGACTTCTCATTCTAGGTATTTGTCTATTCAGTATATATTATTATTTATGGCCGACTTCTTCTCTTGGAGGCTAAAAACCTAATATAAATTATCTTCTTGAGCTGACAATTCTTCTAGGGTTATTAGTCAACTCAATAGGGTTTCTTCTTTCTTCCCGGATCATTCTATCCTCGTCAGGTTTACACATGCAAGTAAATACCTCCCGTATCTACCATCATATCAACACTCCCTCCTAGATAGGCAGGTACTACAGGTAATGGTCTTGAGAACAAAAACATACCATTCACCCGGTAGCATCAACATAGTTGTATAGACTAGATCATGACTAGATCATGAGCACCATCATCACCATTAGCGTCATCAACTACATCATCTATCGAAACCATACTCTATTTGAGTAATCAGACATGTTGCTCACTCTATAGAGTGATACATGAGCCATTCTGCTAATCTAGAAGAGTAAATGCTTTGAATCTTTTTCTGTCTGGGAAATATTTGTCCTTTGATTATCCATCTCACTGATAATCATTTCCAATACTGCTGATAGTCTTCAAGGCAATCAAAACAAAATAGAAAACAATTATGTCTATCCATCGTAGTACATAACTACAATCTAGTGGTACATTACCACACCAAGTAACACACAAGTACTTGATCAACAATGTATAGTCAGGAACAGTGGAACAGATCCACCACTGTAGTATACATCTACTGTCATACAGTCTTCATAACAATCATCTGATATCAACTTGCACATAAATAGTGTTATGATATAAACTGAATCATTTGGGCCAATATTTCACTCACATCTGTGAGATCTGAAATAATATCTTCCCTCATAGTATAACAGTGAGATATTAGGACTATTCTTCTCAAGCATGGAAGAATAATTGTCTTGTATTCTGAACCTAGACCATTCCCCACCCTGGGCCATTCTTCCTACACTAATCAAAGTACACCCTAGAGAGAATGTATAAGCCCTAAGGAATGTTTGTCCCTAATTACTGAGCCCAAACCATTCCCCACCCTGGGCCATTCCTCCTACATTAATCTAAGTGCACCCTGGAGAGAATGTATAAACCCTAAGGAATGACTGTCTGAACCATTTCCTCTGTTAACCACAAGAGGAAAATATTGTCCTATATCAACCTCCAAAACAGACCATTCCTCATGTTAACCACAATGAGAAATCATTGTCTAGCGAGGCGGGCCAGTCTTCTTGAGTAACCCTCAAGAAGATAGACTACCCTAGACCACTCCCCATGTTAACCACAATGGGAAGTCCTTATCTATGATACATCAGCAATATGGACCATTTCCCATGCTAACCATAATGGGAAATCATTGTCCATCAGAAATCTTAATCCACTTTCAGAACTGGAAAGAATATGCTCATCCTGGACCATTTTTCGAACTAAAAATGATTGTCCATGAATCAATACATATTAGTGCTCCCTCCCAACCTAGGAGTCCTCTCTTCCTTTTTCAATACAGAAGTCATCTCCACAAGATCCAGCTTGAGTACGCAAACTCTTTCATCTCGGATAGAGGTTTTACCAAAATGTTTGCTTATCTTCTCATCTGTGGAGATATGTATTGGAGAAGCACTTTCTCCTTTCTGGACTTCATCAAGGATAATGTAATGCTTGATTTCAAATGTACTTCATTCTGGAACACTGGTTTTCTCTGAAGGATTCATGTATCTCTGATCAATAGAGTATATCATTGTTGGAAAACTGGAACATATCCATGTGGCACTTCTTCTGTCATCATGAGATCTGATCTACTAAGTAATCATCTTGATACAATATCTCCGTTATACAAAATCTTCACCACGCTTATGTTGTGCATTGGAGGTTCTCCACCAAGTTATCTTTTTCCATCTACATACAAGGGTGTCTTTCTAGTATGCCTCAAAGTCTTGAGGTTGCTCTTCATATGCTCTTTGCTAAATTGTTATGGAGAATAGTCTTTTCATTTATCTGATGTAGAATTCCAACTTATGGATGTTGGAGATGATATAATGACTCATGTAGAGATATGTCTAGTTTACTAGAACAAGTAATCATCATAGTCCTGTCCCTCCATCTAGGAGAGCCTCTAGTTCTAGATCTCACAATGCTTTCATTCATAGGTCTTCCATACATTGTTCTTCATCACAAATTTCAGTTCCTTTGCTTGATTGCTTTTAGTGAGTTTATATTAGGTTGGTAATCTTCTGATTCTCGATACGATGACTAGTTGTTCTGGCTTCTCTTTGTTCCTTGGAATCTTCATGTTCTTCTTCATGTTTTTCCTTGGCTCTTGGGTCCATGGAGTTTCTTGTAGATTCCATGCCCTAAAGATTTCACTTTTTCCTTGCATCATAGGATCACGGATGTGAATGGACAACCATGGATAATTTAGAGGATTTTCTTCAAAGAAGTCTTCTTCTGAGGTTGAATTGAACACGTATTGTCTTTTATGGTTGCTACCATGGATATATACTTCATCGTATTCAATGGATCATTGGATTAGCTCCCTCATAATCCTTGCTTTATGTATGAGTGTATATAATCGACTCCCTCCGCCTAACAAAGTCCATGCTTCCATATGCATCCTTATTGTGTTCTGCAATATATAATTGGCTCTCTCCGTCTAACAGAGTCCACGCTTCCATATTTTTGTCTTCTACAAAACATCATAAGTCTTTCTCTCATTTCCTCTCAATTGTTGACTTCTTTCTGTCTTTGTTTCTTCTAGGTCATTTCAGGATTGATTCAACTTATATTGCAATAGCTTCCACATGATTTATTTGATATTTTTCATCCTTTCATGTGTATTATCTAATGATATCAATCCTTAGCTTGTTGTTCTTCCATAGGTATAGTTCTTCTTGGAACACATTATCTTCCAGGAGATAGATATACAAGATGTGTACACAAACGATGCAAACAAGATATGTACAAGAAATAAGAAGAGTATTGTTACCTTTAGAAGAAGAAGTTTCTTTCATCTTGCTTAGTCTTCTTTGTGGGTTCCTTTTCTTCGACAACTGATGCTTTGTGTTTCTCCTTCCTTGTGTTCATGCTTGCGGAAAATGCATCCCATGTCTTGGGAAGACTATTGAGTACTATGTTTACCAATTCCTTCTCTGAAACGATCTCTTCAGTATCCTGTAGTTGATCTCTTGAGTGAGAGATTCTCACAAGGTCTGATGTTACGTTGTCATCATCATTCATCTTCATGTTACAGAGCTCATTCCTCAGACTCATTACTTGTCCAATGTTTTTGACTGAGAAGAGGTTTTTTAGGGCATCGTACATATTCTTCAATGATTCAAGATGGGAGATGTAGGGTATCAAGTGGTCTTTGATAGATTCCACTATGATACTCATGGAATTGAGATCACCCTCTTTGAACCTCTCCATAGCTGCAACGTTCTACGGTTCCTTCTCTTTTCCTTCTTCAAACTCTAGTTTAACGATCTTTCCTTTCACGATATCCAACACTTTATTCTTGGCAAGGATGAGGTCAATCCTTGTCTTCCATGCTCTGAAGTTAGAGGCTCCATATAACTTGTTCTCTGACTTCATGGAATAAGTCATGGTTTCTTTGACTTGGTCAAACTCTAGATTTGACAACAGACTCAAACTTGACATCTTGGCTTGCTGAGAGTACTAGAATACGCGCTAGGATAGGGTGCAATGATATGTCTGGGGATTAGGTCAATCTCTTTACTTAAGGTGTCTCAATGAGAGGATTATGGTTTCTCCAACTGCACCTGCTAGTAACCCTAGAGGCAATGCTTTCGTGAATGTTGTTGCTAGAAACCCTAGCGACGGTTCTTCAATGAGCTTAATATCCTTCTGGCTATGTTTCCTTCTAGTGGTTAGACTGAATGAAAGAGGTGTGGGCCCATAACCTATTATAATATAATGGATGTTCTCATTTTACCATTAACAATATCTGTATTGTCACCCAACCATAGGCCGAAGCCACCCTCCGAGAACCTTAACCTTGACTGAGAATCACTCTGGAAGAAAACCTTAGTCTATATAGCCAAACAAAGGGTAGCACACCTTTCCCCAAGGATAGCGCACAAACAAGAGCTGATCAGATAGTCCAAACCCTAACGAAGATATAGTCCAAACCAAACATGATATGCTAGCTGCAGCAGCTGCAATGACATCTCTCTTCAAACTTGCGCACAAGACTGGGAACTGCAGTGCACACAAGTTGCTTCTCTGCAATTGTGAGACTACCTGCCAGAATGAGAACCGGCCTCCTATATTTATGCTAATTCTGGTTAACTTCCTAGGTCGACTTCTCATTCTGGGTATCTGTCTGTTCAGTGTATATTATTATTTATGGCCAACTTCTTCCTTTGGAGGCTAATAACCTAATATAAATTATCTTCTTGAGCTGACAAGTCATCTAGGGTTATTAACCAACTCATTAGGGTTTCTTCTTGCTCCCCAGAGTATTCTATCCTCGCGAGGTTTACACGTGGAGGTAAATACCTCCCGCAGCTACCATAATATCAACATATTGACTCCATGGGTTTTTATGTCTACCAAGTCAGTCAAGAGGTGAGTGGCACCCTTGGATCACGTAGTGCATCCTAAAGGGCATGTCGTGCAAGAAAAATGGAAAGAGGTGAGTGGCACCCTTGGAGCATGTAGTGCATCCTAAAGGGCACATATTGCAGGAGAAACAAAACAAGGCGAGTGGCACCCTTGGAGCACCTAGTGCATCCTGAAGGACACGTCGCGTTGTTAATTAATAATTGGATAAACTTAGATGGCCTTGGGATGAATAATGTGATAAGAAAGATTTAAAACATTTCCCCGAATAAAATGTCGCCCATCCTAGGAAAATAAAGTCTAGGTCTAAGTGATACTTGTGATAAAAAAAAAAAATTTATCTATTTATATAAAAATAAAAATAAAAATAAATAAATAATAATGATATTCATCATTAATCATGTGACGAGAAGGGGTAAGTAATTCATTTCATTTATAAAAATCGTTTGGGGGATAAAATTTAAAAATGGAAAAAGGGGAATACTTGTTTTGTCACTTATGTTAATTAAAATTTATTAATTAAAAAGGAAAAGGGGAAATGGATAATTTTCTAAACTTGCCAATTTGAGTTTTAAATGAAAAGGGAAAGAGGGAAATTTAAAATAATTAGGAAACTAGGAAAAAGCGGGAAACATAAAAAGAAAGGGGAAACACAAGGAAACATAAGAAAGTCTACCTTAGTAAGGTATCTAGCACTTAAAAACTTTCTAAATTAAACTCAACTAGTAAATTAGTAAGGGGGAAATTCATTAAAACTTGTAAGGGAATATGGGGACACCTAGCAGTGATTCTAAGAGTGCTTTTAGGTGGGTGAGGGAAATAGGGGTAATTAATTAATTAATGAAATTAATTTATGGAGGAATGAAAGGGATGGGTGACACATGTACGGGGAAGATTTTTATGAATTGAATTATTAAACATTAAATTTAATGGGATTTTGTGAAAGTAAAGGACTTTGAAACTTTATATAATAGAGGGAGGAGAAGGATGATGGATCTCTTCTATTATGCATAGCGTTACGCTTCATATTTTTAGACTTGACTGACTTAACTTGTGGGAGTCGGGATACCCAGCTCGGTGAGAAGTGGTAGCTCGGCCTTGTGAGGTGAGCTAGGAGCTAGTTGATTATTTGGTTAGTGTGTGTGGCCCCTTTGTGGCTCAGGGGGCTAAGGCAGAAGAAGAGTACCCCTAGCATTGGCTGGGAGGTATCGATGAAGTCTCCTTAGTCAGCAAGCGGGAGCTACACAGAGCACATGGGACAACAACTTAGAGCAGGTGACTTGGGCTATTGTACACTTCCTTTTTTCTGTATGGTAGTTTGTTAGTATACTTACGCTTTTAGTTCTGTATTTTTAATTGGGTAAGTAAAACGATTGAATTAGCATTTTAATTGATAACCGAATCTCCTCCATAGCCTTAAGCCAGTTGTTGATTGATTTCCTTGTCTTTGATCCCTGACTGTTGTGATTGTCCTATGGTTTTATTGATTTATGATGAGTTTGTTTTTTTCTTCACCTTCGTCCCCAACTCATCAGTCCTCGCCTAGGCAGTCGGCTAGGAGTCTTATCGATGGTCATTACCTCAGTGTTAATAGACCTATAGATTGTAATTCCCTACCTTTCTATGTGATGAGGATGAGTGATGGATGTTTCTTCCCAACCATCTAGCCCTGTTGATTGTTCCAGGTAGCGTGTTGTTGTAATGAACCTCATATTACCATTAAAAAAAACTTTTGTTTACACAATTTACTTGGAAGAAAAGAGGTCCCTTACTGATAAGAATTCTTTTATAAAACTCTGTTATAGAACTTTATCATAAAATTTTACTATATAACTCCTAAATTATCTTTAACACATGATGTTTGAAGTATATCATTGTGTCTTACCTTAAGTGGGAAGGTTATAATGGAAAACCCCAAGGATTTAGCAAAAAATGAAACCTTTATGCGTAGGGACTAAGTGAATAATGTAAACTTTATGATCCATACTACACTCACCTTTTTTCCATAAGGTCTCCATACTCATGCACATGTTTTCTCGAAACTTTACTCCTAGGGAAATCTATTTGGTTCCTACCAACATAGCCAAGGGTCGGGTTAAGGACCAATGACTACCGTAAGCCTCCAAGTCCTAGTCATTTAATGGCTCATAAATCTGATACTGATCGAATTGAAAGCTTGATGTCATTTCACCGATGGACCTATGACAACAAGGATAAAACCACTACCTAAGACTATTGCACAAGGTGTGAAAGTGACATTCCTCAAGTGGGAAAGAATTCCCTGTCATGGTAGTAAACTCTTTGCAACCATCATTAAGGCAGTCCTACTAGTCATACTGAAATCACTTGGCTCTACACTCAAAGTGTCACACCAACCCTGCTCTTGTCACATGGCTCACCCGTCCTCCACACTCTCCACAATTAATTTGAGGTGACAAGGCATCGTTTAGGTTTGAGTGGGTTCAGGGTTTGTCATTTCCGAGTTCTTTCTTTTCTTTTCAAGAGGCTTTGTGTATCAAGGGGGTTAAGAGGTGAAGATTGTTTCCCTGATGGTTTCCTCCATACTATTGCAGATGATATGTCTTGGTAAGTTATTCTCTAAACTTGAATACATTAATACCTGATTACTTCAATAGGAAGGTATAATTTTTCAGAAAAATCGTCCGTGTCAATTTGTCATTCTATGTTCACCCTCATTTTCTTCCTGTGTAATTCTCCTTTTGTCTAACTTCCTTACATTACATTCGGAGCCATCCTTAACCTTGTAGCAACGATCTTTTCTTTGAGGTTGTCACGATTCTCTTCTGTTTACTGAGAAGGAGTGTTATCCCTACCTATCCAGGTTCAAAATCTAGGGTTTTTATAAACTCTCGGTCATGTACCAGAGTTCGTATCCGAGTATTCATGAGTCTGAGGAAAGTATTTATTCCAGGGTTAATTACCAAAATCTTGGCCAGAGCATTCTCTACATTTACTTTGTTGGCTTAAGAAATTATGTGCAAAAAGGAGTTCAGGTAGAATAGACTCAATAGTTAGGGAAATCCTGGTTTGAATGGGAGACTTAAGCTCTATTCCACCTAAAAATACATATTCTTGTCGTTCACATACACAATGAGATTTAGATTGGTCGATTATTGTATTTCCATTATTAGTGAATACTTTGTAAATATTTTTACTACAGCTGTATCATTCATTTTAAGAGTTAAAATGTATCATTAATGATGGGCCATGTTTGATGCGAGGGTACCCATCAGTGAGTATTTTATTCTTCGCCCTCGACCCTGAATGGCTATCCAGATGGAAAACGACAAGGAAAGGATCATGTGCCGTGAAACAAAAGTTAAGTAAAACGTTGGTATGATGTGTTTATAAACATTAGCACTCTATTCATGTTCTTCTTACATTGTCTTTTTATAAGAGTTTTCTAATAATCATATATGGTGGATTCCATCAGATTTTCGTCTATAGGAAGGTTTCGGCTGTTCATCTGTGTACTCAGCGTAAAAAGGTATACGAGTTCCCTTCTGTAGGCCTTCAAGAGTTCTCACCATCCGTGTTGCAACTGAGATGTAGTCCACAGTATTGTTTTGCCTCAGTCTTCCTATCGGCTTGGGAAGGGAAAAAATCTTCCAAATGTAACTTAAATTTTTGGGATCCAATTATTATAATACAATAATTTATGTACAGGTTTTTCTTTGTCTTTTGTTTAAAATATTTGACTGTTTAATCATTCACCATTTGGATGTCACCCTACCCCGTAATTTGATTACTAGGTTCATCATTTTTCTGAATGTTGGAACGAATCATAATAGATCTATTAAACCATATCATTTTATTTCCTTTTGACTTTTCCTATGTTTATTATCAATGTCCGCCTTTTGAAAAGAATTACGATATTCGTTTTGGACTCAGCATGAATAGATATAATGGCCTTGTAATGTTATGATTTTGTCTTTTAGTCTAGAACACTATATATACATGTTTGTGAATCATTCATTATTTATTTATGCATATCTAGATATAAATTTATGGAAAATATGTGTACAGACTTGCTCAGATTTCTAGTTAATCATAGACAAATTTGATTACTATTTCAACTACAAAAGTAAATATATGCTTGTAATTAGATCTAATCCTTCCTAGCTCATTCGTAAAAAATAGTTATGTCTAGAATTTCAATTATAGGGGTAAACATACACCTGTACATAGATCTGTTCTTTCTTCAAGTTCGTTCGTATTTAAATACTTCTACCCAAAAATTTTAATCACAGAATAGACATACACAATATTTCAAGTTTATTTACATAGATCATTCTGCCTAGAATTCTAATTCAGAATACCCCATTCCAGAATTTTGGTCTTTGATTATAAACTCCATGCAACGAACAAATGTCCTACATGGAAATTATTTCAACTTAACCCAACAGAGCATCATATCAAATATACAAAATCGTTCAAAACAAAGAAGGATAAGATTTAACATATCTGAGTCTAGTCCGTGGGAAGACAAAGGGAACAACCATGTTTCTCCCAACTATAGAATAGGGAAGCCAATGCTTACCCAATTCACCCCCAACCTGACCATGAATCCATGAGGGCAAACTTGGAAAAATCATCTTCAACAATGTCTTCCTCTATGAGTAGTCTTCTCCCTTGCCAAACACTCAGAACCAGTGTTCATAATAGAAAATATTCAGTAGTTCCTCCTCCTAGCATACTAGGCAACGTCCTGCCTGCTCACATATGCTATTTAAAAAGAAATGCTTTTGCCTAAGTCTTTCTTTCCCCCCCTTGGGAATTTTCGCAGCTTTCTAAATCCCTGATTTTTAGGGGCTACGAATGGAAAAATATATGGTTTTCCACTTGTAATAATCAACCCAGAGGTAGTTCCAACATGTTCCCCACTCATGGAGTCATAGTCAGCTGATTTTGACATGGCTGTTCCATTTTTCCTCCTGTAATCAATATAAAAATATTATGTTTTCATACAAGTTTCATAGTCAAATAGTTAGTTGGTTCAAATCAGGTCTCTACCCAATAGTCATAATAATTAATTACAATTATCAAATTCGAAATTCAAAATTTCCATAAATGGCAAAAAGTTTCCAAATTCGAATTTACTAAAAACAAAATAATTTTCCAACAAATTTTTAGATTTCAAAGTTACTTTATTTTTGGGGATGTCACATCCTTTACCCTTTCAATAAAACACTATCCTCAATGTTCGTTCCTTTCTTGGAACATGATTGAATGAGATTTCCACAAATCTCCCTCCAACTCCCAAGTGGCCTCCTCAGGACTAAAGTGCTTCCATTGCACCTTTACCTGAGTGACGACTTTGTTCCAAAGTGCTAGTTCTCTTTGGTCCAGAATATGTAGGGGTTCCACTTGGAACTCACCTTCGAGTTCCACCTGCACCAAGTTCCAATCAATCATATGAGTAGAGTCATCCACATACTTTTTCAACAAAGAAACATGAAATACATTATGAATTCTTAGATTAGCTGGAAGTGCAAGTTGGTATGCTATGTGTCCAACTCGAGCTAGTATCTCAAAGGGACCACAAAACCTGGGTGCCAGCTTGGCACAATTTCCTAACTTCAACGAGATTTTTTGAGCTTTGACCTTCTAATAAACATGGTCTCCCACTTGAAATTACAAGTGTCTTCTTTTCTGATCTGCATAGCTTTTCTGTTTTTCCTGTGCTTCTTTTAATTTTTATTGTACCTTCCTTACCATGTTCTCCATTTCTTGGAGCATCTCTAGTCCAACCATGATTCTATCAACTGGGTTATCCCAGCTACTTGGAGTCATACACTTTCTTTCGTACAATACCTTGAATGTGCTTAACTTAGACAAAGTTTGGTACCCATTGTTATATGCAAATTCTACTAAGTGTAGATAGTCTTTCCACTTGTTTGGTTTTGTTATTACGTACATGCAGAGAATATCCTCTATGATTTGGTTTGTCCTTTCGGTCT
>ML835414.1:25088-45274 GCA_009831015.1 Picea engelmannii | reverse complement strand
CAGGCTAGGGGGTGAATTGTGTAAGTGTTGGCTGCCCTATTCTATGGCTAGGAGGAACGTGGTTGTTCCCTTTGTCTTCCCATGGACTGTATTCATATATGTTAAATATTATCCTTCTTTGTTTTGAATGATTTTGTATATCTGATATGATGCTCTGCTAGGTTAACTTCAAATAATTTCCATGTAGGACATTTATTTGTTGCATGGAATAATCAAAGACCAAAATTCTGGAATGGGGCATTCTGAATTAGATCTCTAGGCAGAATGATCTACGTAAAATAAACTTGAAAGATTGTGTATGTCTATGCTGTGATTAAAAATTTTGGTTAGAAGTATATAAATACGAACGAACTTGAAGAAATAACATATCTACCTACAAGTGTATGTTTACCCTTGTAATTGAAATTCTGGACAGAACTATTTTGTACGAATGAGCTAGGAAGGATCAAATCTAATTACAAGTGTATATTTACTTCTGTAGTTGAAATAGTAAGAAAATATGTCTATGATTAAGTAAAAATCTGAGCAAGTTTGTACACGTATTTTCCATAAATTTATATCTAGATATGCAATGAATATAGATACAGTTACAGTTAATATTGTGTAGTTTTTGTTAAATAAAGATTTAATGACTGCAATATGAGTCCCACTTATACAGAAAGTTACTGTCATGATTTTTGAATAAACAACTATGCCGCTAGAAGATCGTCTGCCTCTCATATAAAGAAACTTCTAAATCGAAAGGTCTGGAAAACCCTCCCTAAAATTTATTACAGTACCATATTAAACTGAATAGTTCGTTGTTCCGTTATAAGATAATACAGTAGTAGAATACTCCATAAGAATGAGAATTCGAGGACGATTACAATGAACATAAATCACAGGCTTATAGAAATTTTAATCCTTGTGTTTCCTTTCGCACAAAATAAAAAGAACCCCCAACTGAAGGAATATACACTGTATGGATTAAATTACAAAACCATTAACTATGAGCATTTATGCGAAACTATCCACTGGGTGATTATGGCAGTGGACGGTTCAGAATTAGAAAAACACAACATAGCATAAATAACGAATGATTCACAAGAATGTATATATAGTGTTCTAGAATAAAATAAAAAATTGTAACATTACCAGGCCATAATATCTATTCATGCTTATTCCAAAATGAATATCATAATTCTTTTCAAAAGGGGCACATTGATAATAAAAATAGGAAAAGTAGAAGGGAAATAAAATGATATGGTTTAATAGATATATTATGATTCGTTCCAACATTAAGAAAAATGATAGCCCTGGTAATCAAATTATGGGGTAGGGTGAGATCCGAATGGTGAATGATTAAACAATCATTTCTTTTAAACAAAAAACATAGAAAAACCTGTATATAAATTATTGTATTATAATAATTGGATCCCAAAAATTTAAGTTACATTTGGAAGATTTTTTCCCTTCCCAAGCCGATAGGAAGACAGAGGAAAAATGATACTATGGACTACATCTCAGTTGCAACATGGACGGTTCAAACCCTTGAAGGGCTACGAAAGGGAACTCATATACCTTTTTACACCGAGTACGTAGATGAGCAGCCAGAACCTTGGTGTAGATGAAAACTTTGTGGAATCCACCATATACGATTATTAGAAAACTCTTATATGAAGACAATGTAAGAAGAACACGAATAGAGTGCTAATGTTTATAAACAGATCATACCAACGTTTTACTTAACTTCAATTTCGCGGCACATGATCCTTTCCTTGTCATTTTCCATTTGGATAGTCATTTAGGGCCGAGGGTGAAGAAGACAATACTCACTGATGGGTACCCTTGCATCAAACATGGCCCATCATTAATGATATGTTTCAACTCTTAAAATGAATGGTACAGTTGTAGTAAAAATCTTTACACAGTATTCACTAATAATGGAAATACAGTAATCGACCAATCTAAATCTCATTGTGTATGTGAACGGAAAGAATATGTATATTTAGGCAGAATAGAGCTTAAGTCTCCCATTCAAACTAGGAGTACCCTAACTGTTGAGTCTATTCTACCCAAACTCCTTTTTGCACAGAATCTCTTAAGTCAACAAAGTAAACGCAGAGAATGCTCCAGCCAAGATTTTGGTAATTAACCCGAGAATAAATACTTCCCTCCGAATCACGAATACTCGGATATGAAATATGGCATAGGACAGAGAGTTTAAAAAACCCCTATATCCTGAACCTGGATAGGTAGGGGGTAAAATCATGAAGCTAGGTAACACTTTTGTGAGAATCGAGTCTCCAAAATTCCTCGCAACATTTTTTCGGCCGAACTCTTTTTTCTTTTAGCCGAAAGAAAGGATTTTTCAGCCAAAACATTGTTCGGCCAAAAGTTTGCACGTCAAATTGAAAGGTGCCCTGACGGTGCCCTCAATAGTCGTGTACAAGATTTTTCAGATGATTTCTTTTCTTGCAGTAAGAATATTTTGGATGAAAGACTTTTCGGTCGAAAGGTTTATTTTTAATGAAATCCGTTAAAAATAAACCTTTCGACCGAAAACTAAAAATTGGGACTGTATTCAAAAACTAGAGAATTCCCCCAATCTTACATGAACTTTGGAGGTTATGGACTCCTGCAAATACTCATAATTTGGTTTCGAAAATGACACCAACATTTCCAAAATTGAATCTAATTTCAATTCCTATAATTTGTTTTCATTTTCTTTATTTTTATCTAATTTTATTTAATATTTTAAAAAAATCACTGCATAATATTTTCAGCAGACAATATGATTCGGTGAAATGAAAATTGGTATCTCTAAAAATATACAGTGAAAAATTTAGAAACAAATATATTCATAATCCTTAGACTGTTCTTTTCAAAAAGGTATATTAAGATTTTAGTTTTAAGTAAAAATTAAGATAGATACAAGTAGTAGAAAAACATGTGTTTAAAATTTGCAACGTTTTCATCTTTGTCAACTTCAAAAAATTCTAGAAATTATAATATTCATTTGTTAGATTCAAAATTATAGTCATAATAAAATAGAGTCTCTATATATTGTTGCAGTATATTTCGTTTCTTAAAAACATAATTTTAATTATAGATATATTGTTGTAGAAAAAAGTTACTCATTATCATTCCTTTCATGTTTAAGGAACATACTATTAAACAATTGTCAAATTGACATATCAAATCGTGATAAAAAAAAATTGAAAAATAGTCATTGGAAAGCTAACAAAATTTTTCACAAGTTTTGTTTTTACTGTAAAGTGAAATTCTAAATAAAAAAAATACTTTTGTATGCCGGAAGTTGAAGAAATTGTGAAAATATAGTTTTTTTTTTAATAAAACAAGAAAAAGTGTAGCCCATCTTCATGATTTTACCCTAAGGATAACACTCCTTCTCGGTAAATAGAAGAGAATCATGACAACCTCAAAGAAAATATCGTTTCTATAGGGTTAAGGATGGCTCCGAATGTAATGCAAGGAAGTTAGAGAAAAGGAGAATTCCACGAGAAGAAAATGAGGGTGAACACAGAATGACAAATTGATGCAGACAATTTTTCCTAAAAATTATACCTTCCTATTGAAGTAACCAGGTATTAACGTATTCATGTTTAGAGAAGAAATTAACTGGAATGCGAGACATGTCATCTTCAACAGTATGGAGGAAACCACCAAGGAAACAATCTTCACCTCTAAACCCCCTTGATACACAGAGCCTCTTCAAAAGAAAAGAAAGAACTCGGAAATGACAAACCTTGAACCCACTCAAACATAAACGATGCCTTGTCGCTTCAAATTAACTATGGAGAGTGTGGAGGACGGGTGAGCCACATGACAAGGGCAGGGTCGGCCTGACACTTCGAGTGTAGAGACAAGAGATTTTAGTATGACTAGTAGGACGGCCTTAATGATGGTTGCAGAGCATTTACTACCCTGATAGGGAATTCTTTCCCACTTGAGGAATGTCACTTTCACACCCCCTGCTATAGTCTTAGGTAGTGGTTTGATCCTCATTGTCGTAGGTCCACCGGTGACACGACATCGAACTTTCAATTCAATCAGTACCTGATTTATGAGCCATTAAATGACGAGGACTTGGAGGCTTATGATAGTCACTAGTCCTTAACCTGACCCTTGGCTATGTTGGTAGGAACCAAAAATATTTCCCTAGGAGTAAAGTTTTGAGAAAACTTGTGTGTGAGTATGGAGACCTTATGCAAAAAGGTGAGTGTAGTATGAATCATAAAGTTTACATTATTCACTTAGTCCCTACGCATAAAGGTTTCAGTTTTTGCTAAAGCCTTGGGGCTTTCCATTATAACCTTCCCACTTAAGGTAAGACATGATGATATACTTCGAACATCATGTGGTAAAGATAATTTAGGTGTTATATAGTAAAATTTTATGATAAAGTTCTATAACAGAGTTTTATAATAGAATTCCTATCACTAAGGGATCTCTTTTCTGCCAAGTAAATTGTGTAAATTTTTTTTATTTTTTATGGTATTATGAGGTTCATTACATATGGTATCAAATAAAATGTTACAACACTGGACCTAAACAGTGCCACATTAGTTGCTTAGCATATATTTCAATCTATGCAAAACTAATAAACATCTTTCTTACAAACAGAAAACCTTTATGTTTTGTGTGAGTTATGGAAGCTCAGGAAGATGCAGAAATCAAAATGAAAGGAAATTTGGAGCAAGGACCCCATAGAGATCCAAGGTAGAATAGTGACAGAAGCTCACCTACGGAAGTATTGGAAACAATGAGGAATCTTATTGTTGAACTGCAGGTTTTCAAAGAAAACAATGAGAAATTGAAGAAAGCACAACAGGAACAACAATAGATAAATGAAGTCCTGTTGCGCAGTATAGTGACCAATAAAATCCCAAAGGATGATAACCATGATGAAGAGGTCATCCAAAGGGCCTCCAAGAATTCTGGGCCTGAAACAGAAAAAGGAGACAGATCGTTTGAAGGTACACCTTCAGTCGAGGAAAAAACTAAAACAGACCGAAAGAGGAAACAAGTAGACCACCTTGAGGAAGAATTTAAAAATATTAAACCAGATACCTTTGATGGAGAATCCAGAATAGGAGAGGAGGCCAAGGCATGGTCATTAGACATCAAGAAATACTTCCAAATTTACAATTATTCTAGTAATATGAAGGTCAAAATGGCCATATACAATCTGAAAGGGAAGGCTAGCATTTGGTGGCAAGATCTGAAATTGGCCAAGGGCCTAAAGGAGAAACAGATGGAGTGGTCTGACTTTAAGAAGTATTTTAAGAAACAATACCTTTTTGAAAGATACTATGAAATAAAAAATAATAATTTTATGAGTTACGACTTGGATGGATGACGATGGAAGACCTTATAAACAAATTTATGGAACTACTAAGGTTCATACCTTACATATGGGAGGACAAGGTAAGAATCCAACGATTCTTAAGCTGTCTACCATAGTCTTACAAGGAAAAAATCGAGTTTGAAAACCCCAAATCCTTGAGTGAAGTATTCAGGAAAGCACAAATTTTCTACTACTAGTACAAACACCGTGCAGAATTCCCCAAAGCTTGGAAGGATAAGAAGTGAGACCAAATGAACTAGTGGAAGAAGGGATACCAGCCAACTCCTTATCGGAATGTAGCAAAAGGCTTTCCTAGGAAATATTTTTACGCAAACCATCCAAGCACAGAAGGAGGTAGTAAACCGGTAAACCTGGGAACAAAGAAATTCAGGGACAATCCCTGAGAACCATTAAAAGTGTTGGGAATGTGGAGAACCTCATCTCAGAAGGAACTTCCCATGTTTAAGCATGACAAACAGAACTAATGTTCATAATCTGTAGGAAGCTTCAACGGTGCGTGATGTAGGCAGAAGCCTACATCAGATTAATGCAGTCATTGATGGTCGGCAAGCTGACCACTAGTCCTCTGTGATGGAAATCAAAGGTAAAATCAATAACACACGAATTTCTATTTTAATTGATCTCGGAGCTACGTTAAGTTATATCACTCCTGGAGTAGTAGAATCAAATAAACTTAAGAGGATGAAACACACAAAATCATGTATGGTACATTTAGCAACAAGAACTAAAAGGAAAGTGGTTGACTTTGTTTTTGATTTTGAATTTAAGTTAGATGGTCAAAACATAAAAAAAAATCTGAATATTCTACCACTAGGATCCTACGATATGATAATCAGAATTGATTGGTTGGAAAGACACAAAGTAGTTATAGATTGTTATACAAAGACACTTAACTATAAAGATGATTGTGACACTACTAGAACAACCCAAGGTATACCAAAACTAGTATCAGTTAGACAAGTCATAGCAATGCAATTCAAGAAATGTATGAGAAAGGGGTGTCAAGTTTATGCCATCCAAATAACAAATCTGTTAGAAAAAGAAGATAAGCCAAAACTAGAAGATTTTGTTGTCCTGTGTGAGTTTAGAGACATGTTTGTTGATGAGATATCGAAATTACCACCTAGAAGGGACATAGACTTCTCCATAGACCAACTACCTAGGTCTGCCCCTATCTCGAAGCACCTTACCGAATGAGTTTACCTGAACTGATAGAACTAAAGATACAACTGCAGGAATTGTTGGACAAAAAGTATATCAGACCTAGTGTTTAACCATGGGAAGCATCAGTCCTCTTTGTGAAAATGAAAGATGGTACTCTAAGACTATGTATCGACTATAGACAATTGAATAAAATGACTATTAAGAACAACTACCCCTTACCTAGGATAAATGACCTATTCGATCAAGTAGGCGGGGCCAAAATATTTTCAAAATTGGATTTACGATCCGGTTACCATCAAGTTAGGATAAAAGATGAGGACATAAGAAAAACATCCTTTCGAACAAGATATGGACACTACGAATTCGTAGTCATACCTTTCAAACTCACTAACGCACCAACCACATTTATGTGCCTAATGAATAGTATTTTCAATCAGTACTTAGACAAGTTCGTACTAATATTTATCGATGATATTCTGGTGTATTCTAAAATGGAGGAAGAACATGAAGAACACTTAAGAATTGTCTTGCAAACTTTAAGGAAGCACCAATTGTATGCTAAATTCTATAAGTACGATTTTTACCAGAAGAAGATATAGTACCTAGGACACGTAATATCTGTAGAATGCATTGCAGTCAACTGTGAGAAGGTAAGAGCCATTATAGAATGGTCAGTACCAAAGGATGCAACAGACATCCGATCATTCATGGGAATCACCGGATATTATTGTAGATTCATAGAAGGATTTTCCAAAATAGCTTATCCTATCACGTCATTACAAAAGAAAGGGACCAATTTTAACTGGTCACAGAAATGTCAAGACAGTTTTAACAAGATGAAGGAATTATTGACAACTGCACCCATATTGAAGGTAGTAGACCCAGATAAAGACTTTACCGTATGTGTTGATGCAAGTAAAGAAGGACTAGGTGGTGTCCTAACTCATAAAGGACACATGATTTGTTATGAGTCCCAAAAATTAAAAGAACATGAACAAAATTATGTCACTCATGAATTAGAATTGGTAGCGATAATACACGCCCTAAAAATGTGGCAACACTACATAATGGGCAGAAAATTTCTACTATTCACAGATAATAGTGGCGTGAAATATCTATTTAGCCAACCAAATCTTAATGCAAGACAAACAAGATGGCTAGCATTCTTGAGTGAATTCGACTTCAAAGTCATACATATCAAGGGTAAGGAAAATAAGGTAGCAGACATTTTAAGCAGAAGAGTCCATGGGTTATTTGAAATAAATATCATGAGGGAAGAAAGTGATATGGAACAAAGAATAAGGATGGAAGGTATTAACGACGAAAATTACACTAAGATAATGGAAAAATTACAAAACAATACCACAAACTCAGATAAACCAGATCTAAGTATCTACAAGAAGGGACTATTACGATTTAAAAATAGACTTTACATACCCGATTCAATAGAGTTAAAGTTAATAGTCTTGGACGAAGTGCATAAGAAACCGTATTCTGGCCATCCAGGATACCAGAAAACAATAACAACACTTAGAAAACTATTTTACTGTCCTAATATGAAGGGATAAACAGAAGAATACTTGGGTAGGTGCCAAGATTGTCAGCAGGTTAAGGCCGAACACCAGCATCCAGCCGACCTATTACAGCCATTACCAGTACCAGAATGGAAATGGAATACCATATCGCTGGACTTTATAACAGGTTTGCCAAAAACTCAAAAACAAAATGATTCTATTATGGTTGTAATCAATAAACTCAGTAAGTCCACACACTTTATTCCTGTAAAGTCTACTTTTAAAGCTATAAACATTGCTGAAATATTTATGAAATAAATTTTTAGACTACATGATATTCCTAAAATGGTGATTTCAGATAAAGACGTAAAATTCACATATGCTTTTTGGAAGGAATTGTTTCTAGGGATAAATACTAATTTAAATTTCAGTACGATTTATAACCCACAAATGGATGGACAGACTGAAAGGAAAAACCAAATCATAGAGGATATTCTCTGCATGTACGTAATAACAAAACCAAACAAGTGGAAAGACTATCTACACTTAGTAGAATTTGCATATAACAATGGGTACCAAACTTTGTCTAAGTTAAGCACATTCGAGGTATTGTACGAAAGAAAGTGTATGACTCCAATTAGCTTTGTTGAAAAAGTATGTGGATGACTCTACTCATATGATTGATTGGAACTTGGTGCAGGTGGAACTCGAAGGTGAGTTCCAAGTGGAACCCCTACATATTATGGACCAAAGAGAACTAGCACTTTGGAACAAAGTCATCACCCAGGTAAAGGTGCAATGGAAGCACTTTAGTCCCGAGGAGGCCACTTGGGAGTTGGAGGGAGATTTGCGGAAATCTCATTCAATCATGTTCCAAGAAAGGAACGAACATTGAGGATAGTGTTTTATTGAAAGGGTAAAGGATGTGACATCCCCAAAAATAAAGTAACTTTGAAATCTAAAAATTTGTTGGAAAATTATTCTGTTTTTAGTAAATTCGAATTTGGAAACTTTTTGCCATTTATGGAAATTTTGAATTTCGAATTTGATAATTGTAATTAATTATTATGACTATTGGGTAGAGACCTGATTTGACCCAACTAACTATTTGACTATGACACTTGTATGAAAACATAATATTTTTATATTGATTATAGGAGGAAAAATGGAACAGCCATGTCAGAATCAGCTGACTATAACTCCATGAGTGGGGAACATGTTGGAACTACCTCTGGGTTGATTATTACAAGTGGAAAACCATATATTTTTCCATTGGTAGCCCCTAAAAATCAGGGATTTAGAAAGCTGCGAAAATTCCCAAGGGGGGGAAAGAAAGACTTAGGCAAAGGCATTTCTTTTTAAATAGCATATGTGAGCAGGCAGGATGTTGCCTAGTATGCTAGGAGGAGGAACTACTGAATATTTTCTATTATGAACACTGGTTCTGAGTGTTTGGCAAGGGAGAAGACTACTCATAGAGGAAGACATTGTTGAAGATGATTTTTCCATGTTTGCCCTCATGGATTCATGGTCAGGTTGGGGGTGAATTGGGTAAGCGTTGGCTTCCCTATTCTATAGTTGGGAGAAACATGGTTGTTCCCTTTGTCTTCCCGCGGACTAGATTCAGATATGTTAAATCTTATCCTTCTTTGTTTTGAACGATTTTGTATATTTGATATGATGCTTTGTTGGGTTAAGTTGAAATAATTTCCATGTAGGACATTTGTTCGTTGCATGGAGTTTATAATCAAAGACCAAAATTCTGGAATGGGGTATTCTGAATTAGAATTCTAGGCAGAATGATCTATGTAAAATAAACTTGAAATATTGTGTATGTCTATTCTGTGATTAAAATTTTTGGGTAGAAGTATTTAAATACGAACGAACTTGAAGAAAGAACAGATCTATGTACATGTCTATGTTTACCCCTGTAATTGAAATTCTGGACAGAACTATTTTTTACGAATGAGCTAGGAAGGATTAGATCTAATTACAAGCATATATTTACTTCTGTAGTTGAAATAGTAAGCAAATTTGTCTATGATTAACTAGAAATCTGAGCAAGTCTGTACACGTATTTTACAAGGCCATTATATCTATTCATGCTGAGTCCAAAACGAATATCGTAATTCTTTTCAAAAGGCGGACATTGATAATAAACATAGGAAAATTCGAAAGGAAATAAAATGATATGGTTTAATAGATCTATTATGATTCGTTCCAACATTCAGAAAAATGATGACCCTAGTAATCAAATTACGGGGTAGGGTGACATCCAAATGGTGAATGATTAAACAGTCAAATATTTTAAACAAAAAACAAAGAAAAACCTGTACATAAATTATTGTATTATAATAATTGGATCCCAAAAATTTAAGTTACATTTGGAAGATTTTTTCCCTTCCCAAGCCGATAGGAAGACTGAGGCAAAACAATACTGTGGACTACATCTCAGTTGTAACACGGATGGTGAAAAATCTTGAAGGGCTACAGAAGGGAACTCGTATACCTTTTTACACTGAGTACGCAGATGAGAAGCCAAAACCTTCCTATAGACGAAAACCTGATGGAATCCACCATATATGATTATTAGAAAACTCTTATAAAAAGACAATGTAAGAAGAACATGAATAGAGTGTTAATGTTTATAAACACATCATACCAACGTTTTACTTAACTTTTGTTTCACGGCACATGATCCTTTCCTTGTCGTTTTCCATCTGGATAGCCATTCAGGGCCGAGGGCGAAGAATAAAATACTCACTGATGGGTACCCTCGCATCAAACATGGCCCATCATTAATGATACATTTTAACTCTTAAAATGAATGATACAGCTGTAGTAAAAATATTTACATAGTATTCACTAATAATGGAAATACAATAATCGACCAATCTAAATCTCATTGTGTATGTGAACGACAAGAATATGTATTTTTAGGTGTAATAGAGCTTAAGTCTCCCATTCAAACCAGGAGTTCCCTAACTATTGAGTCTATTCTACCTGAACTCCTTTTTGCACATAATTTCTTAAGTCAAAAAAGTAAATGTAGAGAATGCTCTGGCCAAGATTTTGGTAATTAACCCTGGAATAAATACTTTCCTCAGACTCATGAATACTCAGATACGAACTCTGGTACATGACCGAGAGTTTATAAAAACCCTAGATTCTGAACCTGGATAGGTAGGGATAACACTCCTTCTCAGTAAACAGAAGAGAATCGTGACAACCTCAAAGAAAAGATCGTTGCTACAGGGTTAAGGATGGCTCCAAATGTAATGTAAGGAAGTTAGACAAAAGGAGAATTACAGAGGAAGAAAATGAGGGTGAACATAGAATGACAAATTGACACGGACGATTTTTCTGAAAAATTATACCTTCCTATTGAAGTAATCAGGTATTAATGTATTCAAGTTTAGAGAATAACTTACCAAGACATATCATCTGCAATAGTATGGAGGAAACCATCAGGGAAACAATCTTCACCTCTTAACCCCCTTGATACACAAAGCCTCTTGAAAAGAAAAGAAAGAACTCGGAAATGACAAACCCTGAACCCACTCAAACCTAAACGATGCCTTGTCACCTCAAATTAATTGTGGAGAGTGTGGAGGACGGGTGAGCCATGTGACAAGAGCAGGGTTGGTGTGACACTTTGAGTGTAGAGCCAAGTGATTTCAGTATGACTAGTAGGACTGCCTTAATGATGGTTGCAAAGAGTTTACTACCATGACAGGGAATTCTTTCCCACTTGAGGAATGTCACTTTCACACCTTGTGCAATAGTCTTAGGTAGTGGTTTTATCCTTGTTGTCATAGGTCCATCGGTGAAATGACATCAAGCTTTCAATTCGATCAGTATCAGATTTATGAGCCATTAAATGACTAGGACTTGGAGGCTTACGGTAGTCATTGGTCCTTAACCCGACCCTTGGCTATGTTGGTAGGAACCAAATAGATTTCCCTAGGAGTAAAGTTTCGAGAAAACATGTGCATGAGTATGGAGACCTTATGGAAAAAAGGTGAGTGTAGTATGGATCATAAAGTTTACATTATTCACTTAGTCCCTACGCATAAAGGTTTCATTTTTTGCTAAATCCTTGGGGTTTTCCATTATAACCTTCCCACTTAAGGTAAGACACAATGATATACTTCAAACATCATGTGTTAAAGATAATTTAGGAGTTATATAGTAAAATTTTATGATAAAGTTCTATAACAGAGTTTTATAAAAGAATTCTTATCAGTAAGGGACCTCTTTTCTTCCAAGTAAATTGTGTAAACAAAAGTTTTTTTTAATGGTAATATGAGGTTCATTACAACAACACGCTACCTGGAACAATCAACAGGGCTAGATGGTTGGGAAGAAACATCCATCACTCATCCTCATCACATAGAAAGGTAGGGAATTACAATCTATAGGTCTATTAACACTGAGGTAATGACCATCGATAAGACTCCTAGCCGACTGCCTAGGCGAGGACTGATGAGTTGGGGACGAAGGTGAAGAAAAAAACAAACTCATCATAAATCAATAAAACCATAGGACAATCACAACAGTCAGGGATCAAAGACAAGGAAATCAATCAACAACTGGCTTAAGGCTATGGAGGAGATTCGGTTATCAATTAAAATGCTAATTCAATCGTTTTACTTACCCAATTAAAAATACAGAACTAAAAGCGTAAGTATACTAACAAACTACCATACAGAAAAAAGGAAGTGTACAATAGCCCAAGTCACCTGCTCTAAGTTGTTGTCCCATGTGCTCTGTGTAGCTCCCGCTTGCTGACTAAGGAGACTTCATCGATACCTCCCAGCCAATGCTAGGGGTACTCTTCTTCTGCCTTAGCCCCCTGAGCCACAAAGGGGCCACACACACTAACCAAATAATCAACTAGCTCCTAGCTCACCTCACAAGGCCGAGCTACCACTTCTCACCGAGCTGGGTATCCCGACTCCCACAAGTTAAGTCAGTCAAGTCTAAAAATATGAAGCGTAACGCTATGCATAATAGAAGAGATCCATCATCCTTCTCCTCCCTCTATTATATAAAGTTTCAAAGTCCTTTACTTTCACAAAATCCCATTAAATTTAATGTTTAATAATTCAATTCATAAAAATCTTCCCCGTACATGTGTCACCCATCCCTTTCATTCCTCCATAAATTAATTTCATTAATTAATTAATTACCCCTATTTCCCTCACCCACCTAAAAGCACTCTTAGAATCACTGCTAGGTGTCCCCATATTCCCTTACAAGTTTTAATGAATTTCCCCCTTACTAATTTACTAGTTGAGTTTAATTTAGAAAGTTTTTAAGTGCTAGATACCTTACTAAGGTAGACTTTCTTATGTTTCCTTGTGTTTCCCCTTTCTTTTTATGTTTCCCGCTTTTTCCTAGTTTCCTAATTATTTTAAATTTCCCTCTTTCCCTTTTCATTTAAAACTCAAATTGGCAAGTTTAGAAAATTATCCATTTCCCCTTTTCCTTTTTAATTAATAAATTTTAATTAACATAAGTGACAAAACAAGTATTCCCCTTTTTCCATTTTTAAATTTTATCCCCCAAACGATTTTTATAAATGAAATGAATTACTTACCCCTTCTCGTCACATGATTAATGATGAATATCATTATTATTTATTTATTTTTATTTTTATTTTTATATAAATAGATAAATTTTTTTTTTTTATCACAAGTATCACTTAGACCTAGACTTTATTTTCCTAGGATGGGCGACATTTTATTCGGGGAAATGTTTTAAATCTTTCTTATCACATTATTCATCCCAAGGCCATCTAAGTTTATCCAATTATTAATTAACAACGCGACGTGTCCTTCAGGATGCACTAGGTGCTCCAAGGGTGCCACTCGCCTTGTTTTGTTTCTCCTGCAATATGTGCCCTTTAGGATGCACTACATGCTCCAAGGGTGCCACTCACCTCTTTCCATTTTTCTTGCACGACATGCCCTTTAGGATGCACTACGTGATCCAAGGGTGCCACTCACCTCTTGACTGACTTGGTAGACATAAAAACCCATGGAGTCAATATGTTGATATTATGGTAGCTGCGGGAGGTATTTACCTCCACGTGTAAACCTCGCGAGGATAGAATACTCTGGGGAGCAAGAAGAAACCCTAATGAGTTGGTTAATAACCCTAGATGACTTGTCAGCTCAAGAAGATAATTTATATTAGGTTATTAGCCTCCAAAGGAAGAAGTTGGCCATAAATAATAATATACACTGAACAGACAGATACCCAGAATGAGAAGTCGACCTAGGAAGTTAACCAGAATTAGCATAAATATAGGAGGCCGGTTCTCATTCTGGCAGGTAGTCTCACAATTGCAGAGAAGCAACTTGTGTGCACTGCAGTTCCCAGTCTTGTGCGCAAGTTTGAAGAGAGATGTCATTGCAGCTGCTGCAGCTAGCATATCATGTTTGGTTTGGACTATATCTTCGTTAGGGTTTGGACTATCTGATCAGCTCTTGTTTGTGCGCTATCCTTGGGGAAAGGTGTGCTACCCTTTGTTTGGCTATATAGACTAAGGTTTTCTTCCAGAGTGATTCTCAGTCAAGGTTAAGGTTCTCGGAGGGTGGCTTCGGCCTATGGTTGGGTGACAATACAGATATTGTTAATGGTAAAATGAGAACATCCATTATATTATAATAGGTTATGGGCCCACACCTCTTTCATTCAGTCTAACCACTAGAAGGAAACATAGCCAGAAGGATATTAAGCTCATTGAAGAACCGTCGCTAGGGTTTCTAGCAACAACATTCACGAAAGCATTGCCTCTAGGGTTACTAGCAGGTGCAGTTGGAGAAACCATAATCCTCTCATTGAGACACCTTAAGTAAAGAGATTGACCTAATCCCCAGACATATCATTGCACCCTATCCTAGCGCGTATTCTAGTACTCTCAGCAAGCCAAGATGTCAAGTTTGAGTCTGTTGTCAAATCTAGAGTTTGACCAAGTCAAAGAAACCATGACTTATTCCATGAAGTCAGAGAACAAGTTATATGGAGCCTCTAACTTCAGAGCATGGAAGACAAGGATTGACCTCATCCTTGCCAAGAATAAAGTGTTGGATATCGTGAAAGGAAAGATCGTTAAACTAGAGTTTGAAGAAGGAAAAGAGAAGGAACCGTAGAACGTTGCAGCTATGGAGAGGTTCAAAGAGGGTGATCTCAATTCCATGAGTATCATAGTGGAATCTATCAAAGACCACTTGATACCCTACATCTCCCATCTTGAATCATTGAAGAATATGTACGATGCCCTAAAAAACCTCTTCTCAGTCAAAAACATTGGACAAGTAATGAGTCTGAGGAATGAGCTCTGTAACATGAAGATGAATGATGATGACAACGTAACATCAGACCTTGTGAGAATCTCTCACTCAAGAGATCAACTACAGGATACTGAAGAGATCGTTTCAGAGAAGGAATTGGTAAACATAGTACTCAATAGTCTTCCCAAGACATGGGATGCATTTTCCGCAAGCATGAACACAAGGAAGGAGAAACACAAAGCATCAGTTGTCGAAGAAAAGGAACCCACAAAGAAGACTAAGCAAGATGAAAGAAACTTCTTCTTCTAAAGGTAACAATACTCTTCTTATTTCTTGTACATATCTTGTTTGCATCGTTTGTGTACACATCTTGTATATCTATCTCCTGGAAGATAATGTGTTCCAAGAAGAACTATACCTATGGAAGAACAACAAGCTAAGGATTGATATCATTAGATAATACACATGAAAGGATGAAAAATATCAAATAAATCATGTGGAAGCTATTGCAATATAAGTTGAATCAATCCTGAAATGACCTAGAAGAAACAAAGACAGAAAGAAGTCAACAATTGAGAGGAAATGAGAGAAAGACTTATGATGTTTTGTAGAAGACAAAAATATGGAAGCGTGGACTCTGTTAGACGGAGAGAGCCAATTATATATTGCAGAACACAATAAGGATGCATATGGAAGCATGGACTTTGTTAGGCGGAGGGAGTCGATTATATACACTCATACATAAAGCAAGGATTATGAGGGAGCTAATCCAATGATCCATTGAATACGATGAAGTATATATCCATGGTAGCAACCATAAAAGACAATACGTGTTCAATTCAACCTCAGAAGAAGACTTCTTTGAAGAAAATCCTCTAAATTATCCATGGTTGTCCATTCACATCCGTGATCCTATGATGCAAGGAAAAAGTGAAATCTTTAGGGCATGGAATCTACAAGAAACTCCATGGACCCAAGAGCCAAGGAAAAACATGAAGAAGAACATGAAGATTCCAAGGAACAAAGAGAAGCCAGAACAACTAGTCATCGTATCGAGAATCAGAAGATTACCAACCTAATATAAACTCACTAAAAGCAATCAAGCAAAGGAACTGAAATTTGTGATGAAGAACAATGTATGGAAGACCTATGAATGAAAGCATTGTGAGATCTAGAACTAGAGGCTCTCCTAGATGGAGGGACAGGACTATGATGATTACTTGTTCTAGTAAACTAGACATATCTCTACATGAGTCATTATATCATCTCCAACATCCATAAGTTGGAATTCTACATCAGATAAATGAAAAGACTATTCTCCATAACAATTTAGCAAAGAGCATATGAAGAGCAACCTCAAGACTTTGAGGCATACTAGAAAGACACCCTTGTATGTAGATGGAAAAAGATAACTTGGTGGAGAACCTCCAATGCACAACATAAGCGTGGTGAAGATTTTGTATAACGGAGATATTGTATCAAGATGATTACTTAGTAGATCAGATCTCATGATGACAGAAGAAGTGCCACATGGATATGTTCCAGTTTTCCAACAATGATATACTCTATTGATCAGAGATACATGAATCCTTCAGAGAAAACCAGTGTTCCAGAATGAAGTACATTTGAAATCAAGCATTACATTATCCTTGATGAAGTCCAGAAAGGAGAAAGTGCTTCTCCAATACATATCTCCACAGATGAGAAGATAAGCAAACATTTTGGTAAAACCTCTATCCGAGATGAAAGAGTTTGCGTACTCAAGCTGGATCTTGTGGAGATGACTTCTGTATTGAAAAAGGAAGAGAGGACTCCTAGGTTGGGAGGGAGCACTAATATGTATTGATTCATGGACAATCATTTTTAGTTCGAAAAATGGTCCAGGATGAGCATATTCTTTCCAGTTCTGAAAGTGGATTAAGATTTCTGATGGACAATGATTTCCCATTATGGTTAGCATGGGAAATGGTCCATATTGCTGATGTATCATAGATAAGGACTTCCCATTGTGGTTAACATGGGGAGTGGTCTAGGGTAGTCTATCTTCTTGAGGGTTACTCAAGAAGACTGGCCCGCCTCGCTAGACAATGATTTCTCATTGTGGTTAACATGAGGAATGGTCTGTTTTGGAGGTTGATATAGGACAATATTTTCCTCTTGTGGTTAACAGAGGAAATGGTTCAGACAGTCATTCCTTAGGGTTTATACATTCTCTCCAGGGTGCACTTAGATTAATGTAGGAGGAATGGCCCAGGGTGGGGAATGGTTTGGGCTCAGTAATTAGGGACAAACATTCCTTAGGGCTTATACATTCTCTCTAGGGTGTACTTTGATTAGTGTAGGAAGAATGGCCCAGGGTGGGGAATGGTCTAGGTTCAGAATACAAGACAATTATTCTTCCATGCTTGAGAAGAATAGTCCTAATATCTCACTGTTATACTATGAGGGAAGATATTATTTCAGATCTCACAGATGTGAGTGAAATATTGGCCCAAATGATTCAGTTTATATCATAACACTATTTATGTGCAAGTTGATATCAGATGATTGTTATGAAGACTGTATGACAGTAGATGTATACTACAGTGGTGGATCTGTTCCACTGTTCCTGACTATACATTGTTGATCAAGTACTTGTGTGTTACTTGGTGTGGTAATGTACCACTAGATTGTAGTTATGTACTACGATGGATAGACATAATTGTTTTCTATTTTGTTTTGATTGCCTTGAAGACTATCAGCAGTATTGGAAATGATTATCAGTGAGATGGATAATCAAAGGACAAATATTTCCCAGACAGAAAAAGATTCAAAGCATTTACTCTTCTAGATTAGCAGAATGGCTCATGTATCACTCTATAGAGTGAGCAACATGTCTGATTACTCAAATAGAGTATGGTTTCGATAGATGATGTAGTTGATGACGCTAATGGTGATGATGGTGCTCATGATCTAGTCATGATCTAGTCTATACAACTATGTTGATGCTACCGGGTGAATGGTATGTTTTTGTTCTCAAGACCATTACCTGTAGTACCTGCCTATCTAGGAGGGAGTGTTGATATGATGGTAGATACGGGAGGTATTTACTTGCATGTGTAAACCTGACGAGGATAGAATGATCCGGGAAGAAAGAAGAAACCCTATTGAGTTGACTAATAACCCTAGAAGAATTGTCAGCTCAAGAAGATAATTTATATTAGGTTTTTAGCCTCCAAGAGAAGAAGTCGGCCATAAATAATAATATATACTGAATAGACAAATACCTAGAATGAGAAGTCGGCCCAAGTAGTTAGCTAGAATTAGTATAAATACAAGAGGCCAGTTCTCATTCTGGCAGGCATTCTTAGAATTGCAGAGCATGAATTTGTGCGAACTATAATGCTCAGTCTTGTGCGCAGGTTTGAGGAGAGCAGCCATTGCAACTGCTGTAGCTAGCAGATCACATTTGGATTGGACTATCTCTTGGCTAGGTTTTGGACTATTTGATAAGCTCTTGTTGGTGTGCTATCCTTAAGGAAAGGTATGCTACCCTTTGTTTGGATATCTAGCCTACAGTTTTCTTCCGGAGTGATTCTCAGTCAAGGTTAAGGTGCTCAGAGGGTGGCTTCGGCCTATGGTTGGGTGACAATATAGATATTTCCAATGGTAAAATGAGCACATCCATTATATTCTAACACAATACTCTGCCAGGTGATCTTGTGGGAGACTAAGAGCCTCTAAGGAATAAGGCCCCTACCTTATTGCGTGCCCCTTAGAATCATCATGAACGACTGTTGAAGTCTGCCCTCATGACATCATGGGTCCTCTCGAACTAGGTAATCGTTAACCTATAGTTCAAGCCATGATGGGAGTGCTAGTATGCTGTAGCAGGGTTGTTTTCCACACCTCTCCCTCAACGTCTCTGGTAGTCGTGTGTGACCCCTCTACTCCACATGAACTATGGTCAGTAAGCTATCGTCAGACTGCATCATCAATGAATCATGTCAGAAATAGTATCCATAATCATGCCATCTAATAAGTTGCACAAATTTCATATATACAACAATCAAACCCCCAATAGTTCACTCCCTAACTCGATCCGGAGTCCAAGGGGTTGCATCGATACCTCTGCATCCTCAAGGTCCTGTAACATCCCTCTCTGGCGCACTGACAAAACTTATTCTTTGAGGACACTTGCTCGCAAGTGATCTGGATTTTTATGATGATAAACCACTTATCCTTGATGATTATGCATTATGATTGATGACAGGATGTTTTACTATTGTTGTATACAGGTGCTATTGACTCAATTTATTTGAGAGTGCAGGGTTTTTGACCTGGAGTATGCTGAGACATCGACGGAACCCTTAGACTCTAGATTGAGTCAGGGAGTGTGATATTGAGTTGATTTATTTACCATGATATTTATTGATTTGATGATATGTTGTTGACATGTTCTCACATGATGGTTGATGATACAGGCTGACGATAGCTTGCCGATCAGACTCACATATGGAGTAAAGGGGCCACACATGATTTCTAGAGAGGTTGAGGGAGAGGTGTGGACAGCAGCCCTGCCATAGCCTACTAGCACTCCTGCCATGGCTCGAACTATAGGTTAACAATTACCTAGTTCGAGAGGATCCACGATGCCATGAGGGCAGACTACAACAGTCGCTCATGATGATTCTAAGGGGCGCACAATAAGGCAGGGGCCTTATTCCTTAGAGCCCTTAGTCTCCCACAAGTTCACCTGGTGGAGTGTTGACTCCAGGGGTTATAGATGTCTACCAATCCATCAAGTCGGCGAGTGGCACCCTTGGAGCACGTGGTGCATCCTGAAGGGCACGTCGC
>ML835413.1:27902-58618 GCA_009831015.1 Picea engelmannii | reverse complement strand
CAATATCAAGAGAGATTTGAACTCTCCATCCTTGCCCCTTCTTTCCACCCAAGAATATATGAGAGATAATAAAACTTTACATTAAATCATCACCATCAACCAATCATCACATAGAACCTGATAATGCTTCCTGAGACTTCTTCGATTTATGCAATTCTTCAATTATTGGAGTACTCTGATCTTGTATATAATATTACTCAATGTATTCTCTGAAAATCCTCCAATTTTCACTCCTTGAATCCTCCCCAAAAAGAGGTTATAGAAAGAATGGTAGACTTTATTCAATTCTGGTCTATTCAGAAGACCAACGTGTACAACATGCCCCGAGCTCAATATTTAACATCCAATTCTGAAACTCACACACAATAAACTGCAGTCCGTACTCTTTCCAATGGAAGTGGTCCCACTTCATTTGGATTTTGTATGAAGAATTTATGACTTTTTTACCTGGAACACCTGTTTATTGACTAGCTTCAGGACTAGTCACAAACCCTATCTTTCACAGAGTGTATCTCCATAATTATAGAGAATAAAGAGCTAAATTTTTTACCAGAGGTACCTTGATATGTTTTATCAATACCATAGCGATTTCACCATCTGAATCATTCTAGAAAAAAAGTTATAGAAAAAATGGTAAGATGACCTGAAAATAACATACCATAGAACACATCACCAAAATACTTCATCCTTCCTTGAAATCCAACCTTCTTTTCTTATTATTACCTATGAAATTCGACTTGTATCAAAATGAATGTATAATGATGTTTATTTATACCATTTATGTCACTTCCTTTTAACATTAGGGCCGACCTGACACTTTCTTATTTTGTAATTCTTTTCTTTAATTATCTTCAGGGCCTACATGTACTCCCTTCTTCAATTCACTTTGTCATATTCAAAAATTCATTTCTCCTCAACCATGAGGATCCACGTGACGTGCCACATACCAACGGAAACAACATGATGTATACTATCCATCCATGGGCGTTGTATCTGCATGTTCATTTTCCTTCATGTCCAAATACCTTCATCAATCTTGCGGTCCAAAACCCATGACTAGGGTTGACATGAATGACAACAACCAATCTTCCAACAAACAACTCCTGTGAAAGTAGAGATCCTTGAATTTGGAAAGCAAGGGATGTCAGTACTATAATTGGCCCATAATTAGGCAGTCAATGAGGAAACATTTGTCAGGACTCTCTTTTGAAATGGATCATGACTTCTATTACAAAGACCTTAGATGAGGACATTGTGACACTTGTATGCAAGGAGTATGATGTATAAGTCATAGAAGATAATGATATTCATGTGGATGACATGGCCAAAAGAAAAAAATAGTCGATGAGGAGGACTTATATAGATTGCAGGTTCTCCCTTGTGTTCTGACAATACTGGGCCATGTGGACCATGGAAAGGTATGTAGGTTATTTCTCCTCAAAATGCATTTCCTACAAAGTCTTTGTAAGTAGTTCTACTGAACTAAACTTTTCTGAAGGTTGATGCATAATTTAAGAATTTCTAGACCAACAGTGAAGTTGGTCATCAACCCTGATTCTAATGTTTTTCCACTAAATTGCTAAGGATTCTCTTAAGATTTTTTTTTTCTTCAGGAATAAATTACGACCAATATTAGGGGTGCAGTGACTTCTATCAATTTTTATTTTTCTTATTTCATCTGATCTGTCTATTGGTTTGTTATGTTGATAGACAACTCTGTCAGATTACACCAGGAAGACAAAGGTGGTCAGAACAAGCTACATAAGCTACAAGATATATTTTCCTACTATACTCTCTCTTCATCGAGATTTCAATTTCTTGAGTATTCTTCTTTAGTGCGTCATTTCTAGTTGGTCAAGCCCTAGGTTTCAGTTTTGAAACCAGGCTCTGATACCATTTGTAAGGCCTTCCATATAGAGCCTCAAAATAAATAAATATCTACTAATCTTCTACTGAAATAAATTCAATTTAGTTCAAGGTTTTCCTTTTAGATTTTCTTTATACCAGGAAGTATAAAAAAAACATAATAATCAACATCAACATAATAATAGTAGCATAATAAAAATAGATCAACTAGTAAAATGTATAAAATACGTACCTCAACCTTTAGATTAGTTGATTTATCCCCTTTTCTCATTTTCCTTACTCTTGCCCAAACTGAATATTAACCTTCCAACTAACTAGGAACATCTTCTCTGACTCCCTAGATCTAGGAATCCTTGTGGTTTCCTGGACCCTGAGCCCAAATTTCCCAGCAACAACAGTGTCCCTGTGAGATTTCGCCCCAAAACCAATATGTTCACCAATCTCCTCCTTTTAGAATTTCTTCCTACTCCTTCTTCCCCCAATTCCTCCTCCAAACAAAAAAAAACAAAGACCCCTCTCCAAATCCTCTCCCCTATTCCTTATCCTCCTTCCTTGAATCTTTCTCCCTCCTTCAATTCCCCAACTACCTTATCCCCCCATTAATTCCTCAACAACCTTATCCCCCCCATTAATTACTTCACCTACCAATTTAATAATATTATAATAAAAGACTCAATGGATTTATTTTAATAATTAATTAAATTAAATTTAACAACCATGATAATTAAATAATTAATTAGGGTTGTTACACTAAAGTTGATACATCGCAAAACATGGTGTCGCAGAAGGGGCCAATGGAAAAAGTTATTGTGTAGCACCGGGCAATAATGATGCAGGGTACTCCCTTTTGTACCAAACCTAGTTGATAGGGATCCGGGTGGGGGGTGGTGGGAAGTTGCAGATGTTGGACTAGGTCTTGGGAGAGTAGATTCTTTTGGTTGCCATTGTCCATAATGATAGTTGCGAGTTTATGTTTAATTTGGAAGTTATGAGTAAAGAGGGGAACGCTAGTATGACCTGGTTCGTGCGTAATCATGAGAATGAGGGATGGGTCAACTTTAGTGGGTTTTGTGAGAGAGATGACTTATGGTTGTTCACAAAAATCATTAGGTGTGACCTACGTAACTAAGGTCTTATGGGGAGACTATTTTTTATGGTTCGATAGTTGACAGAGTTGTGTGAGTTGGTCTTTTAAAAATTACACCAAATCGTCCTTGTGGGCGACGATGAGGAAGAAGGGTAAGGTTGAGTCTGAGAAGGATGTGAGTTGGAAGATTGGGTTTGATTTGGCAGATATCAGGTTTGAGGGGCTACCTTACGTTCTACGACCAAGGCTCGTAAGAATGCCTTGTCCAGAGAGGAACTGTCAAAAATATCTACCTACCGTCGAAGAGGTAACAAGAGACCATAATTAAACTTAATTATTGATACCTCGTCTAGCTCACTGAGATGGAGTTGGATGTGCAACTTGCAGAAGATGTCGATGTATCCTTGAACTGACTGAGTGGAAATTTGGTGGAGTTGAAACTACTTGGCGAGAATATTCTGAAGATATCCTGGAAGGTAGAAGTGTTCCCACAATGTGTGACATAATGCATCCCAAGAATCAATAATGCCATTTGTTGGAGAAGGTGGTGTACCAAGATCCACGATCAATTCATACCTTTCCAATTGTTTGTTCCACCAAGTTTGTGCTATTCTTTCAAGTTGGAGGTTGGATATATGAAATTTGGTGGATTCTTCCATCTCGGGTGAAGTCTTGAAGTATGTGGAGAGGCTACGGATCTAAGAATCGACCATCTTGCCATTCATTTGGTCGAATAACTTAGGTAACTGAAAATGGGTGTCCAACTGCATGGTTGTTGGAGTCCAACGTTATTGGAGTCGAATTATTTCATGGAGAGCGAACACCAATTCTTCAACTGGAGTTGATGTGGTTGCATTGGACTTCTCACTGGAGACTTCTCTTCCCGGTGGCATGGTTTTCAAACACAAAAGAAACCCTGAGGAGGGTGTGAGATTAACCCTGATAAGGGCACACTGATGCACCAATTCAAGTGGCGCAGAAGAACCCTGAGAAGGGTTATTATGACGCTTTGAGAAAGAGAGTGAGGAAATAGTTGAATATCCAAAAAAAAAATAAAAAAAAAATGAATCTGGTGAATGAAACTCGGTCTTCTCCTTCTTCTCTGTGAGCAAAACTTCCCCAAGGAAGGAACACACTCTGATACCAATTGATCTGAGTGTAGGGAAAATTCAACAAAGGCACACCACTTTAATGGAGGGAACATCATTGTAGGGAGAATTAAACAAAGGCGCATCACTTTAATGGAGGGCACATCAATATTTAAAGATGGCACACTCAATACCCAACGTTTTCTACAAGGAGGGAGAGGTGCACATTCCTTTTACCCAGTCCCACAAATCTCCAGAATGTCCCAACAACAAATTAAAAAAATAAATAAATAAATGGAGGATTGGTGCATTGACTTAACCAAGGCGCATGGCCTTCACAAAATCCCACGCGAAAATCTAAAATGCTAACAGAAGAGAGGTGCGCACCAGTTCCTTTGGTAAACAATGCTCTAAAAAAATCATACACAGAAAATGATTATACATAGAATGAAAAGACAAGATTCAGAAAAGTTTCATCAAATGAATTAGAGAAAGTTGTCCCCTTTAATAATTCAGGGAGACTCATTACAACGGTAATTGTCGCTTTTATTTTTTTGCGATTCTTTGTGCATTCAGACTGGTAAGAGAAATTTCTCGCAACAATTACTGACACAATCTAACTAAAAATTACTTTAGACATCACCTTGCTTACTTAGACTAGTGAATTCTTTATTACAATTAAGTGATTGACTAACGTTGACATACATTGAATCAAACTAGAATAGAATTATTTCTCTTTATCTCCTTGCTTGCTACAGACTATTGATCCTCTTTTCTTAGTTGTCTAAAGAAGGTTGACGTCCTTCATGTTGGTCCACCCTCTCAATCAGTTCATTTGGGTGGGGATTTTAGATTGTGAATGCTAAGAAGATGTATATAGAAATTTGTTATTGTGCACGTATTCTACCTTTTACACAAAAAAACAATCTAGATAAAAATTGTCCTTATAAAATCTTAGAACAAGAGATTTGTAGTCTGAGAAATGAAGGTAGTATCCTCCTTCTAGGAGACTTTAATGCTAGAACTGCAACTAATCAAGCTATTATCTTAAGAAATGACTCCAACCCTAATCTTCTTGGGCTAGAATTTAATCTAATAGATATAAGAGAAATTAAGAAGACTTGACCAAGAATTTAAATGGTACTAAGCTAATCAATCTTTGCATCTCTCAATATGTAATCATTTGCAATGGTCTAATGAAGTGGATGAAATCTAACAAGATGAATTGTATCCATGCTCTAGGTATTAGTGTTGTGGACTATGTGATATCAAATATCATTGTTTACAACCACGTAGTAAGTTTTGACCGTTTAATTGACTATGTGTCCGAGTTTGATCGAAGACCTTTAACCATAACTCTAAACTTTATTATGCACGAAAAACCCCTTGAAGATAACTTTGGTAACCAAAGGAATCTGCTTTTTTGCAAAAATAAAGTTGATCTCTTTTTAAAGGACTTAAATACTGAATTAAATCCTCTATCATATAAAAACAATATTGAATATATTTATCATAATTTTAGAACAATCCTCTCTACCTCCATAAAAAATTCTCTATCGAAATGTTGTGTAAAAAGAAGAATAAAAATGCCAACCATTGGTATGATAACGAGTGTAAACTTTCTAGAAAATCCATTAGGGATGCCTATGATGAGTCTTTGAAATATGATAAGATTAATATATACAAAGCCTTAATTAAAAGAAGAAAAAAAGGCACTACATAAATAGAAAGAAATATAATCTTTTGCACCTTTCTAAGGTAGATCCAAATAAATTTTGGAGACAAATTTTGACTTGTAAAACTAAAGAAAATGTTATGATTCCCTCGAAAAACTGGAATTCTTACCTTAAAAATATTTACGAAACTCGTAATGCCCTAGAAAAAATTCCATAAGTTTCTATAGAAGATGATATTTTTTCTATAGAAGACATAAATTTTGGGGTTAAGCCCCTTGTAAACAGGAAAGCTAAGGACATCGAGGGCTACCAAGATGAAATATCAAAAATTGGAGGGACTATTTTGATCCCTCACATACACAAGTTCTCCAATTTAGCAATCAAGCAGGGCTTCCCTAAACCTTGGACTAAAAGCCTCATTGTACCTATTTTTAAAAGTGGGGATAAAAGAAATCCTTCTAATTATAGGACCATTATGATTAGCCCTATTTTATCTAAGCTATATGGAAGTATTTTGGAAAATAAGGTAAGCATATGGCTAGAAAGCCACAGAAAAAGAGCTAAAGTTCAGGTCAGTTTTAGAGGATATTATTCAAATGTGGAACAACTTATCACACTTAGGATCATTACAAAGGATTTTTGCAACAATAAAACCAATCTCCTTTTTTGTTATGTTGACTTTAGCAAATATTTTGACAATGTGCCTAGGAACAACCTTTGGAATAGGTTAGAAGAGCTAAAAGTTCCATCCGGGCTGAGAGTTGCTATGGTAAGGTTGTATGAGAATGTTATTGCCAAGTTTAGGAGCACTGAGGGTTGGTCATAAGAAATTAACTGCAACATAGGAGTCAAGCAAGGTTGTCCCCTGTCCCCTACCCTTTTTGACATTTACATTGACAAGTTAGAAGATTGTTTGGAAGTCGTACTTTGTGTTGGCCCAACTCTTGCTAGTATAGTAATCATCCTTCTTCTCTATTATAATGATATTGATATGATGACAAGGAATCCCTATGACCTTATTAAGCAACTTAGAATCCTCAAGGAAATCTACTCTAGTACAATATGACTATGAACACTGAAAAAATGGAGGTTATAATCATTAAATCCAACAAAATCACCTACGATAATTGTGTACATGACAATAATATCTTGGAGGAAGTGTCTTTGTACAAGTATCTTGTAATTTTTATTCATCACAAGCTCAATTGGAACTATAACATTGAGAAAAGCATAAATGGAGGGTGTAAAGCTTATTATGGGCTTGAAAATAATTGTAAATTAGCACACCTTTGGCTATGGGATAAGAAAAAGCTCCTCTTTGAGACTCTTTTCACTCCTATTATCTTATATGGATGTGAATTTTGGGGATGTAGTATCTTTAGAGAATATTGGAGAAAGATAGAGCAGATCCAAAATAATTTTATAACTTCTAATGTAAAAATTAAGGGCTATACACCCTATCCTATCCTTCTCATCGAAGCGATCTTTTCCCCCATTGAGAGCACAACTATGATTAGGTACTTAATGTACAAGAACAATATAAACAACATGGATAACAAGAGGCTCCCAAAAATTGCTTCAGACTCTAGCCCAAATCACCAACAACTCAAGCGAGGATGGCATAATGATGCCAAGTCTTGGCTAAATCATTAGGGAATAAAAGAAGACGATATTGTATAGAATGTCAATGATATTAAAATATTGTACAAGCTAAATTTAAGGAGAATCTATGGTGAGATAAATAATTAGAGGATAAAAAAAAAAAGATATTAAAAGGAGGTGGTTAACCCTAACCTTGAAGATCAAAAGTATCTCTCTATATTGACTAACATAAAGAAGAGAATCAATATTGCTAAAATAAGAACTAATTCTCATGAGATACATAGTGAAATTGGTCATTTTACAAACCCATAAACACCATGGAAATAAAGAATTTGTCACATTTGTGACACCAAGAGGGTTGAAGATGAAAAACACTTTCTCCTAGAATGCCCCACGTATACCCAAATTCGATCCCAATTTCCAAATATTTGTCACAATACTAACCTTCCTAACCTTCTAAGACATCAAAACTTTAGTGATCTTGGAACGCTTCTCTCAATGCTTTTCAAGCATTGAAATAACATTTTAAGGAAATCCAACTAATCTCTTGCTTTTCTTGAGGTCCGATAGACCAATTATGGTTTGAGTGGACATTAACCATCATCTTTAATATGTAATGGTGCATGTAATTGTTTTTTTTAAATTGAGCGGACTTTATTTTTATAATTGTTATTTTTATTTTTTTTAATTGAGTCGTCTTTAAATTTTTTAATGTATCTAACATAACAATAATGTGACAACAACTCCCCCATATTGGATTGTAGAGCACCTCGCTACTCTCAGTGAAAAGGCCAAGCCGATTTTAGAGGTTATCATTCAACCGTGGACCACCTTATCACACTTAGCATCATTGCAGAGGAGTTGCACAACAATAAAACCAATCTCCTTTGTTGTTTTGTTGACTTTAGGAAATATTTTGACATTGTTTCTAGGACCAACCTTTGGAATAGGTTAGAAGAACTAAAATTTCCCTCCAAGTTGAGAGCTGCTACGATAAGTTTGTATGAGAACGTTATTTCCAAGTTTAGGAGCACTGAGGGTTGGTCAGAAGAAAATAACTGCAACATAGGAGTCAAGCAAGGTTGTCCCCTTTCCCCTACCATTTTTGGCATTTACATTGACAAGTTAGAAGATTGTTTGGAAGACGCACTTTGTGTTGGCCCAACTCTTGCTAGTATAGTAATCATTTTTCTTCTCTATACTGATGATATTTTTCTTATGGAAAGGAATCCCTATGACCTTAGTAAGCAACTTAGGATCCTTAAGAACTTCTACTCTAGTACAAGTATGACTATGAACACTGACAAAATGAAGGTTGTGATCATTAAATCCAACAAGATCACCTACGATAATTTTGTATATGACAAAAATATCTTGGAGGAAGCGACTTCATACAAGTATCTTGGAATTGATATGCATCACAAGCTCAATTGGAACTATAACATTGAGAAAAAGGATAAATGGAGAGTGGAAAGATTATTATGGGATTGAAAATAATTGTAAATTATCAAACCTTTGGCTATGAGATAATAAAAATATCATCTTTGAGACTCTTTTCACTCTTGTTATATTACATGGATGTGAATTTTTTGGATGCAGTGTCTTTCAAGAATCCTGGAGAAAGATAGAGCAGATCCAAAAGAATTTTATAACTTATAATCTCAAAATTAAGGGAAATACACCCTATCCTGTCCTTCTCATCAAAGCAAGTCATTCCCCATTGAGATCACAATTATGATTAGGTACTTAATGTACAAGAACAAGATAAACAACATGGATAACAAGAGGCTCCCAAAAATTGCTTCAGACTCTAGCCAAAATCACCAACAGCTCAAGCGGGGATGACATAATGATGCCAAGCCTCGGCTAAATCATTAGGCAATAAAAGAAGAATTTATTTTATAGAATACCAATGATAATACAAATATTGTACAAGCTAAATTTAAGAAGAATTTATGGTGCAGTGAAGAATTAGAGGATAAAAGAAAATCAAGATATTATAAGGAGGTGGTTAACCCTAACCTTGAAGATCAAAAGTATTTCTATGTGTTGACTAGCTTAAAGAAGAGAATAAACATTGCTGAAATAAGAACTATTTCTCATGAGTTGCATAGTGAAACTGAGCATTGGACAATCCCAAAAACACCATGGCAAGAAAGAATCTATCACCTTTGTGACACCAAGAGGGTTGAAGATGAAAAATACTTTCTCCTAGAATTCCCTAGGTATACCCAAATTAGATCCCAATTTCCAGATATTTGTCACAATACCGACCTTCTTAACCTTCTAAGTCATCAAAACTTTAGCGATCTTGGAACGCTTCTCTTAATATTTTTCAAGCACCGAAATAACATTTTAAATAAATCTAAGTAATCTCTTTCTTTTCTTAAGGTCAATAGACCAATTATGGTTTGAGTGGACATTAACTATCATCATCATCATCAATATGTAACAATGTGTGTAATTGTTTTTTTTTAATTGACTCAACTTTGTTTTTATTATTATTATTTTTTATTATTATTATCTAACATAACTCTAACGTGACAACATCTCCCCCATACTGGGTTGTAGAGAACCTCTCTACTCTTGGTGTAATTATTTTACTTAAGATGGATATTGAAATATTTTATTTATGGTCGACATTGAAATATTTTTTTGTTTTCAATATATTTTTTAAATGCCACGTGTCAACTCCATGTTGATCACCGATGAAATTACACATCTCTATCATATTAGGTTGTAAAAAGAACCTTTTAACCCAATTACTTGTATTAAACAAATAATAAAATTAATAATATAATAAACATATAATAAAATTAAAAAGAAAATAATATTGTTAGAACATAAAAACATATTAAGATAAAACATATACTAAACTTTAAAATGAATATTGTTAAGATTACAATCAATATTCATTAAAAAATTCATAAATAAAATTTATTTAATTTTTATTTATTTATTTCATAAATCATATTTATTTAAAAAATAACAAATAATATAAACATTTTTTTTCCAAAGTAAATGGAATTTTATATCGTACAACATTCCTTGGATTATTGTTTTTATCTTTAATGAAAATGAAGGAAATGTTATATTTTTTAATAGGTTTAAGACATTTCCACACTATCTTTTTCCACAGTAAAATGAATGATATACCATAGTACAATGATTTGGATAATTATTAGCTTTTTTTCAAAGTGAAAGGAATGTTATATTAGTGTTCAAGGAAGTTTCGAGGATTATATTTATTATCTTTTCTTAAGAAAATGAAATGATATACATTTACCACAGGTCAAGGAATTCAGAAGGAAAGAAATAGATTATAAAGAAATATTTTCATTCATATTAAAATGTGTAATTAAGAAGATTAAAGTTGAAGTACTTATTTATTTTATGGTTAAAAAATAATTTTTTTTTTTTTTTTTATGGAACAAATATACAAATTCTATTCATATTAAAGAGAATGGAAATTGTCATTTTCAAGTGCATAAAGCATGAAACAAAAACGATAAGAATATATGTGCTCATAGTGTGTTGTGTCTTGCATCATCCATTAACTTTTCAATAGACATTGATAATAGCTTTAATTTTTTGGATCTATACATATACATTTGTTTTCTAATAATTCTAAAAAAAACATGATTTGATGTACTTAACATTGTTAAAAAAGAAAAAAGAAAAAAAAAAAAAAAACAATACTAAAATATTATCCATTAATTTAGAGGGCATCCTTCTCATGATATTTAATAACATATTAAATGTAGGGCCTAAATGAAATAATCAGAAAAATAAAGAAAAAAATATTATAATTCTAAAAAAACATGATTTGATTACTTAACATATGCTTAAAAAAAACATTGAAATAGTATCCATTAATTTAGAGGGCATCTTTCTCATGATATTTAATAACATATTAAATATAGGACCTAAATGAAATAATTAGAAGAGAAAAAAAAAATGTTATAATTTGATTAAAAAAATATATATATGTCATCCCTTATCTTTTTTAGTACTTTAATTAGTCTTTTCTTTTCTTCAATATTTAGCTCCTTGAAGAGATGTGAATAAGACACTTGCTCAAATAATTGTGATATCTCCTTTAATTGAACTACAATGGCCTTAAGATAGACATTATTATTTATCTAAGAACACCTTGCATCCATTGCATCCAATTTATCACTAGATCATAGTCATTATATATGTGAATATTTTTAATATCTTTCTCCAAATCATATTTAAACGAAATTTTCAAGGCTATTAATTCAACATAATTATTTCTCTGTGGCTGCATCAATTTCAGGCTCTATTTCTTGTTCTCCCCTTCGCTCTCATGCACCAACTTTACTAACCAAAAAATGTTTCTTCCCTTCCACCCCTACCCATTTCCTCTCTTTTTGGATTTCCTTTCTTAACTCGCACTCTTCGCTCTCAAATTTGATTGTACTCAACCCCCATGTACCCAATAACTTTGGGATGTGAGCACTCACACCCACCCTCTTACATGTATTCAATGATTGGCTTTGGGAAATACTCAATCAGAAATGAGAAGGTTCATATACAAAAATAATAATTTTAGGAAAATGGTTTAAATTATTATACATGGGTAATTCCCTCCTTGGACTCTTTTTGGCCATTATCCTAAACACTTCCCTCTCTTGTGAATTATTTCATCCCCCATCTCTTGTCCATGTCTCGCTTAGTAACTGGTTTCAAATTTTATTATTCAAAGTAAAAGGAATGTTATAATAGATTTTAAGGATGTCCTTAAGAATATTATTATTACCGTAGGTTAAAGAATTCACAAGGAAAGAAATAACATATCAAATTTTGTTTTCCATTCGAATTAAAATCTAATTAAGAATATTAAAGTTGAAATAACATTATTTATTTTATGATAAAAAATAATTCATCAATTTTTTTAGGAAGGAAAAATCACAATTACTATTCATAAAGAGCATGGAAATAGTAATTCTCAAATACATAAAACATGATTAAAAAAAAATTAAGATATATGCTCATACTATGCAATGTGTCTTGCATCATCCATTAACTTTTCAATAGCCATTGGTAATAGCTTAAATTTTTTTACACATGTGTCCTTTAACAATTCTAAAAAAATATGACTTAATGGACCTAACATATACTAAAAATAAAACGAAATACTGAAATATTGTCCATTAATCTCGAGGACATCACTCTCATGATATTTAAAACATAGTAAATATAGAGCCTAAATTAAAATATGCATATAATTAGAAGAGAAAAGTAGGGAAAAGAAGTGTTACTTGATCAAAGAAGAAATAGGTATCTCATCCCTTATCTCTTTGAGTGCCAACTCCCCTTTAACTAGTCTTTGACTTTCTTCAACATTTAGCTCCTTGAAGAGATGTGAATAAGACACTTCCCGCTAATTGAACTGTGCTATAAGGTCACTGTGCTAATCAATCATCTGTGCTAATCGTAGCTATAAGGTAAATCGTATGTGGCACTGTGCTAACAGGAAGGAGATGAACGAACTAGAGACTTTTGAGCATATTAACCCACTATAGACTTTACCATTGTGTGAAAGCTCATGAACCGTTGTGTGAACCCCTGTTTACGGTGGGTTGGGTAAAAGGAGATTAACCAACTACTGGCTCAGCTCAGCTCAATCAGGCGATCCCTTATCCTTATTTCATTGGCCTTCGCTTGGCCTTGGCAGAGGCATTGAAATATTTATATTACTGTGTCCTCTCCTTATCATATCCTTCTAGCGCGAACACTAAGGAAGGCAGTCGTTAGAGGTGAGCGGGGTTATTAAGATAGATAGCTCCAGGCTCAAAGAATTGAGATGTCTCCTTTAATTGATGTGTATTGGCGCTAAGTTAGACCTTGCATCCAATTTATCTCCATATCATAGTGTTGACGGGTGTAAATGACACAACGTCAACTGGAAGGTCAAATCCGGACCCGGGTTGTCTAATTAACCCAAGCCATTTGGAATGAAATGACCCCACGGGTTTAATGGCTCCGTTGGCCAACTAAAGTCCTAAACAAGATAAAAGAAATAAAATAATCTAAGGCTATGATACTAAGAATATAAGTTTACTAATTACAGGTGTTCAAATGGAAACATAAATATGTACAAATGATTTTAAAAAGTGTATATACATCTTGCAAGGTTTACTTGAAATCTTGCGAAATGAATGTTCTTACAAGTGTTTCTAAAAGAGATAAAGAAAGCACATACATTTTTTTTGTTTTCTTTTGAATGTTTAAGGATTTAAAACTAATAAATACTAAGCAAATACAACTGAAACAACAATACATAAATAGTCAAAGCTAATTCATGCGATCATCATTTCATTAATAAATAATTCAACTAAATAACACACAGACTAACCTGTAACTAATTGATTAAACTGAGTTTATCTTCCTGTGTTGTTTGAGCTCCTAATTGCCCTGCATGTAAGGGAAACCTGTGAAAGAACAATACTAGTACTTCTAGAATAAATTCCAATAAGTATTTGATGTGTTGGAGAAAGAATATAACAGCAGAATGATAATTGTAAAAATCTTGTGACCTTATGATAATTAATGACTTAGGATGAAAGGAAACTCAACTCAAAGTATTAATATTATCCATCATTTAATATCTAGAATAAATCAATAATATCAAATGACAGATTGATCACAGATTCAAAATGGAATAACAAATTATGGACAACATCTAAATACTTAACAATATGAAACACCATATGCATGACAAAGCTAAAGGTGCATCAGACATAATAATATCTCATAAAATTGAGGTAAAAGAGGAACACAATGGAACAATCATCACACAGGTCTAAAGCCAATGGTGAGTTGCTTCCCCATATGAGTTCTCAAAATCACATATCTATACTCTATCCCAGCAAAAGTTCCTTTACTACTAACAACAATCACTATTTAAACCAGTCTTGGATTAACAAACTCTTATCATACAAGATAGAGTGTAATCCCAAAAAAATAGAATGTTTTTCAAAAATAGTACAATCAGGAAACTATTCATGTAGGAGTTTGTTTATCAAAATTTATTACATAATGACAAAGTTTTATCAAACAAAAAGGAAACTAGTAAACTATACAGTGTATAATCCAAGATGGCTTCTCCTTGTAAATAGCACCATAATTATTATTTTCCTGTAGATGACAAAATGAAATTGATATTTAAAAAATAATACAAACTAACATTTAGAAATAGATAAGCTACAGGATTTTGTAGCCAGCTACAAGATTCTGTAGCTAGTCTAAAATAGTAAAAAATAAAAACAAAAATAAAATCTATCTATTTTATTTTTAAAACATAATCAAAACAAAACAACTATTTACTATTTCAACAATTTTCCAAAGAGGCATCTAATAAATCTGAGTGAAATTTGTTGATTTTTGTTTTTCAAATGATCATATTATTAGACCGCTATATTCTATTGTTTGCAAATTTTAGTTTGAATTGCTATGTTCCTTATGCTTGCAATTTTTTCTAACAATTGATTTGTTAATGAAACCTTGATTCGGTTCAATAGTAGGAGCATGAGAAACCCTCTCCTTCAATACATCCATCATCTCCTCTAATGATTTTATGGGTATGAAATTATATCGAGGCTTTTTGCCCGAAGAGTTTTGCATAGGAACATAGTTTGGTTCAGTGGATGCATGGTATTCATGTGGATCATCACACAGGTCTTTGATAACAGGTTTTAGCCTCTGTCTGTGATAGAACTCATCCGTTTTCTGCAGATATTCAAATCCACAAAGAGGAAAGGGAAAAAAAAAAAAAAACCAGACGAAACAAATTTTCTGAGAAAATGCTATCCAGAAAATGAACCATACCTCTGAAATACATTCGTTTCTAAAGAATATCCCCACTTGGAAGGTAAATGACCCCATTTCTGAAATGGGTTTTAAACGGTTTGGCCAAATTCGTAATTGTTTGCTCAGAAATCCTCTCGCAAAAATATGTCTATGTTACACACTTATGGATTTGAACTCTTCTCTATAATTATGAATGTGTAAAAACTCAGGGATGTTCGGATCTACACTACTAAAGGAGACACGGATGTTATCACACAAACACAGTAGATACCATGGGAGGGAGGTTTCATCTTCCAATAGACAAATGATAAGGAGAGGTCTGTGAAAACCGAAATGGCCTGATACCTACGAACTTGGGAGGTTGTCATGTTTGATAATTTAAGTTTAGAGTGACAGAAAACCAGAGGATACGTAGGCTTATGAACCATTATGCACAATGAGGATTGAACCCCAATCATTATCTTCTCCCTATTCGAGTAATGAATGAAAACCTTAAACGTACATGACAACTAGATGATGTGTAATTGTGAGTACATTAGTCCATGTATCAGGTGATATGGAATAGATATGACTGCTAAGAGCATGAAGCATGTTTCAAATGTTAATCCAAGGTTCAATGCGATTAGGGATACCAACTATTAAAACCATACAATCAACCGTAGATAATCCCATAATGCATAAAATTGTGGCAATGGATTAATCAATAGGCTTATAAAACTTAAAACTTATAAACATGTAGGTCCCCTTAAGGTGTAATCTCTTTGGTAAAAGAAGAAATCACAAACTGCACAATGATTACCCAAGCTAAGTTTTGTTTCAATTTCATGATTGCAATCATGAAATTTAAACAAAGCAAACATGAATTTAAACGAAAAACTCATATAATGAGCTAGCCCAATAAATCTCCTTGAAGCCAAAAGATAGAATCATTTATAAACATAAGGAGGAGGCATCTACAACAAGATTTTATCTCTTTGTGATGACTTTTATTTATGATAAAATTTGACAAAATTGGTGGCTACCAACAATGGCGACATGTTGGGCGAAGCAGTTATCTATGCATCACCAGAAAATTTATATCAGGGGCACAAATGAAATAAATTTGAGAGACAGTTAATGATAGATCAATCATTTCAAAAATAACTCAGAACATAACACAGTCATAACATTGAGTGCATTTATGTCCGAAATTGTAATCTAGTGTCTTGTTTAAATCACAACTTATTCACAATTGTGGCAATGTTTATACAAATGACTTCGATACCGTTGATAGGGCCACTGCTGCTAGCAGGCATCCATAGCCTCGGCAAGGATGTCATTTAACCCACTCTAGTACCTCTATCATATCCCAGAGTCATCTGGTCATGATAAAAACATCTTCACACTTGATCAAATTAAAGGACATACATGAGGATCTTCTTAAACCTGGCATTGCTTTGCTACTAACAGGCTTGTTCAGTACCCCGACAAAGTTGCCTTGGTATCATGTGTGCATTTACCTGCTGCCAGCAGACCTGTTTAGTGTCCTGATGGGTTTACATACAATTCCCACACATTATAATGCTTCCAACTCTCTAAAATTTGTTTATAAATTTCCAGAAACTTTATGATATTTAAGAGACCGGGGTGATACTGAAGATCTCACAGTCTGGTAATGAAATGATTGATCATTTAAGAATCATTTTTTGTTCTGATGAATTTCATCATGATTTGGACAATTAGATTTATGTTAAGAAATCATCTCTGGGATGGGGAAGCACTATGAGTTGTTCTCATTAAAATAGGGACGATGTTAGAAGTTTTTTAAGGATAATCATGTTTTCCTGTGATTTTAATGAGAAACCAGAAACAATAACTGGACAAAAACTTACTTCCGTTGATCTGAGTTTAGCACTTACTGTTCAAGTGCTTGAACTATTATCAACAACTACTAATAAATAAAAATTATGATTCCCTTCAATAGTGAATGGTGGTACAGAAATAATCATCTAGAAAAAAAATCAAAATCAAACAAAATGAAAAGAACCAAAATAAAACACAGAAAAGAAAATAAAAAAATATTTACAAAGGGGAAAACCTGATTTACTCAGGTGAAGTATTTTTTAAGAGTGACTAAAAGAAAATAGAAAACTCCTTATTAATATGAGTGCAGTCCTACTAGTGGCACCTTGGGTCGGGGTTGAATCGACAGTTCAAATTTACTTGTCTCTTTACTTTCCATTTAAAATTTTCAAGATGATATTGCGTTTTTGAACAAAAATATTCAATGAAAAGCAAAGAGAAAAGGATTAAAGTGGACTTCCCTGACAACATTCATGTTATGGTTTTGTTGGTGTACCCACTTGTGTTCATAACTACATTATTACAAGGAGAAACAGTGAGAAACAAAACTAAAGGACACCTACTCCTAAAGCTACTCTAACTACTAAATAGATCAAAATGCTAAGTAAAATCGTATTTGCAGTGCAGCCACAAGAGCATCTTCAATCCTGCAAGGCATAGAAATTCGAAAATCAGAATAAAATAATGTAGTATTTGCAGATACAAAATAAATATGTCATGCTTACCTCCTATATATTCATTTAAAAACAAAGAAAGCACAACCTTATCATTCTTTTGAAACTTCATTATATATGAATCCTCTAGCCATTTTGCAATCTTGTCGTGATATGGGTCATAATGGCATGGAAGAGTGTAAGTAATTTTGAAAGACTTGTCAATATTATGGGGACCTGACATAACCATCAGCCAAGGCCGAAGTGCCCCATCCTCCTGACAATTCTCCAAGTGTTCATTAATTTATTCACATGGGGGATCTAAAAGAAATATGTCATGCTTACTTCCTAGATATTTAGGTAGAAACAAAGTAAGAACAACTTTAGCTTTATTATGAAGATTTTTTAGATGTAAATCTTCAAGCCATTCTAAGATCATGTCATAAAACTTAATATGAAAACTATGACTTTGGTGAAATGGATATATCAATGGAGAACACATCATAAGAGGATTCATGACATCAATTAGATCATTGGTTTAAATGCTTCCTTTGATGAGATTGATCGTTTCAAAATGTGAAGTATAAACATTAAAATTCGAACTAACCAAAGAAAGAATATGGAACGTAGAATGTTTGATCTCCATAAGAGAGAGTGCGTTGTCTTTTTAAAAAATAAATCGTGTAAAATCATCTCACAGCATGTCTTTTTCCCATGTGAGTGATGAAAGTGAAAGAGCATCAAATCCGACTTCAAAAATGTTATGTATGGAATTAATTTCACCAAATCTTGGCATATCGAAAAGATCTGATTGTGATGGAAAAGAGTAAGATACCATGGGTAAGGTATCATGCCCATCAGAATATAAGAAGAGATCAAGATACAAAGAGTAAAAGGAATCAGAAATGAGCATATGAAAAGAATCTCTTGAGCTATGATATTTAGCAATGGTATTCTCAAGACATTCTTCTTCACTTTATTTAAAACTTTCACTCTGTTTTGGTGATAAATTATTCAACATAATATGATCATCTAAATTTGCCTCTTGTATGATAGATATTTCAAACATTTCATGACGAACATCTAATCTTTCATGTGGATAAGGTATGATTTGTGGATGAAGGTTTAAGGTTTCTTCTTCAAATTTCATATTTACATCTCTAATCAGTTTCATAGGAATGTTAGAATGCTTAAAATGATTTTCATCACCTAAGTGTTCTTCAATAACTGAATTTAAGTACTGATTATAGCAAGAGTTCTAAGAATATGGAAATTCACCTTGACCCAACATCAAATCTTCTTCCACGATGGTCTAGGACTGAATATACAATGATTCAGAGGAAAAACAAGTTTGATTGTCATTAAGAAACTTTCAATAGATTCTATCTCCCTTGCTTGTTCAAAATTTTTAGATGGATTCTTCTCATCCTGCAAACAAAATTCTTCTCACAATTGAGTGATAGGATTTGTAATGGGTTCATCATTTTCTATTGAATATGACTGGATGAAAGGGATGCAAGCATCATAGAGGAGATTTAGTACAAATGACATGTCATCAAGATTAAATTTACAGAGAACATGATGGATTCTTGTTGAAAATCCTTCTGGAGATGAATTGTCATTGATTAGAAAAGTCTGAAATTATTTACATAATTGATTGTAATCATATATTTCAAAATCATCTAAAAATTCCTCTACAAATTGAAACCAATAAAAAATGTGATATGCTGAAAAAGACTCAAACCAATGTTTAATCTGATCCCTAAAAGTAAAAGAGAACAATCTGCATAAAACCTTTAAATCAGAAATATCATGTTTGATGCATTTGCACCAAAACTTGTTAATATGGTATTTAGCAGATACATCCCCCCCACCATCAAAGGTGAGTTTGGACAAGCGAGAGACTATCTCGTTGGGAATATCAGGTAATGAGAAGTGGAAAGCATGTTCCAACACAGTGCTTTGGGGAGACATGGGAAATTAAATACATTAAAAAAAAAGACTTCTGCAAGGCCAACTTGTTAGTCTGGTCTACCTTCTAGTGCATTTCAAGATGACATAGAAGAAGAATTTATAAATATGGAATTATGACAGGCTGAGGGGTAAAACATTTAATGATTAAATTTACTCAACCCTCCTTCTAGCGCCATTTGTTGACGGGTGTAAATGACACACCATCAACTGGAAGGTCAAATCCAAACTGGGGTTGTCTAATTAACCCAATCTGTTTGGAATGAAATGACCCAACGAGTTTAATGGCTCTGTTGGCCAACTAAATTCATAAAAATGATAAAAGAAATAAAATAATCTAAGGCTATGATACTAATAATATAAGTTTACTAATTACAGTTGTTCAAATGGAATCATAAATATGTACAAATGATTTTAAAAAGTGTATATACAGCTTGTAAGGTTTACTTGAAATCTTGCGAAATGAATGTTCTTATAAGTGTTTCTAAAAGAGATAAAGAAAGCACAAACATTTTTTTGTATTCTTTTGAATGTTTAAATATTTAAAACTAATAAATACTAAACAAATACAACTGGAACAACGATACATAAATAGTCAAAGATAATTCATGCGATCATCATTTCATTAATAAATAATTCAACTAAATAACACATAGACTAACCTGTAACTAATCGATTAAACTGAGTTTATCTTCCTGTGTTGTTTGAGCTCCTAATTGCCCTACATGTAAGGGAAACCTGTGAAAGAAAAATACTAGTACTTCCAGAATAAATTCCAAGAATTGTTTGATGTGTTGGAGCAAGAATATAACAACAAGATGATAACTATAAAAATTTTGTGACCTTATGATAATCAATGACTTAGAATGAAAGGAAACTCAACTCAAAGTATTAATATTATCCATCATTTAATATCTAGAATAAATCAATAATAATCAAATGACAGATTGATCACAGATTCAAAATGGAATAACAAATTATGGACAACATCTAAATACTTAACAATATGAAACACCATATGCATGACAAGGCTAAAGCTGCATCAGACATAATAATATCTCATGAAACCCAGGTAAAAGAGGAACACAATGGAACAAGCATCACACATGTCTAAATCCAATGGTGAGTTGCATCCCCATATCAGTTCTCAAAATCACATATCCATAATGTATCCCAACAAAAGTTCCTTTACTACTAACAACAATCACTATTTAAACTAGTCTTGGATTAACAAATTCTTATCATGCAAGATATAGTGTAATCCCAAAAAAATTGATTGTTTTACAAAAATAGTACAATCAGGAAACTATTCCTGTAGGAGTTTGTTTATCAAAATTTATTACATAATGACAAAGTTTTATCAAACAAAAAGGAAACTAGTAAACTATACAACGTATAATCCAAGATGGATTCTCCTTGTGAATAGCACCACAAGTGTTATTTTCCTATAGATGACAAAATGGAATTTATATTTATAAAATAATACAAACTAACATTTAGAAATAGATAAGCTACAAGATTCTGTAGCCAGCCATGTGATTCTGTAGCTAGTCTAAAATAGTAAAAAATAAAAACAAAAACAAAATCTATCTATTTTATTTTTAAAACAAAATCAAAACAAAACAACTATTTACTATTTCAGCAATTTGCCAAAGAGGCATCTAATAAATCCAAATTTATAACAGTGAAATTTGTTGAGTTTTGTTTTTCAAATGATCATATTATTAGACTGCTCAATTCTATTATTTGCAAAATTTTAGTTTGAATTGCTCTATTCCTTATGCTTGCAATTTTTTCTAACCATTGATTTGTTAATGAAACCCTGATTCGGTTCAACAGTAGGAGCATGAGAAACCCTCTCCTTCAATACATCTATCACCTCCTGTAACGATTTTCTGGATATGAAATTATATCAAGGCTTTTTTCCCAAAGGGTTTTGCATAGGAACAGAGTTTGGTTCAGTGGATGCATCGTATTCATGTGGATCATCACATAGGTCCTTGATAACAGGTTTTAGCCTCTGTCTGTGATATAACTCATCCATTTTCTGCAAATCTTCAAATCCACAAAGAGGAAAGGGGAAAATAAAATAAAAACTCAGACGAAACAGATTTTCTGAGAAAATGTTATCTAGAAAATGAAACATACCTCTGAAATAGATTCGTTTATGAAGAATCTTTCCATGTGGAAGGTAAATGACCCCATTTCCGAAATGGGATTTAAACGGTTTGGCCAAATTCGTAACCGTTTTCTCAGAAATTCTCCCGCAAAAACATGTCTCTGTTACACACTTACGGATTTGAACTCTGCTCTGTAATAATGAATGTGTAAAAACTCAGGGTTGTTCAGATCTACACTACTACAGGAGCCATGGATGTTATCACACAAACACAGTAGATACCACGGGAGGGAGGCTTCGTCTTCTAATAGACAAATGATAAGGAGAGGTATGTGAAAACCGAAACGACCCAATACCTACAAACTTGGGAGATTGTCATGTTTGATAATTTAATTTTAGAGGGATAGAAAAATAGAGGACACGTAGGCTTATGAACCATTATGCACAATGAGGATTAAACCCCAGCCATTATTTTCTCCCTATTCGAGTAATGAATGAAAACCTTAAATGTACAGGACAACTGGATGATGTGTAATTGTGATTACATTAGTCCATGTATCAGGTGATATGAAAGCGATATGACTGCTAAGAGCATGAAGCATGTTTCAAATGTTAATCCAAGGTTCAACACGATTAGGGATATCAACTATTAAAACCGTACAATCAACCATAGATAATCCCATAATGCATAAAATTGTGGCAATGGATTAATCAATAGGCTTATAAACTTAAAACTTATAAACATGTAGGTCCCCTTAAGGTGTAATCTCTTTGGTAAAAGAAGAAATCACAAACTGCACAATGATTACCCAAGCCAAGTTTTGTTTCAATTTCATGCTTGCAGTCATGAAATTTAAACAAAGCAAATGGAAATTTAAACGAAAAACTCATATAATGAGCTAGCCCAATAAATCTCCTTGAAGCAAAAAGACAAAATCATTTATAAATGTAAGGAGGAGGCAGCTACAACAAGATTTTATCTTTTTGTGATGAATTTTATTTATGATAAAATTTGACAAAATTGGTGGCTGCCTATAACGTCCCCGACCATCAACCCCACTGTCGGGAAACACTACTATGCAGAAAAATTCTCATACTTATATATATATATATAACATGCATCATATCAAATTAACACATTTAACTAAACAATACAGAGTAATCACAGGATCACTACTAACATACAAAAATAATGGAATTAATAGTAATTCATAATTGCAATGGAATACATGATAATATTGCAAGCATCACAGACATGCATTTTAATTGAAATTAAACACATAATGATACTTATATTTGAAATTGTAGTAACTCCACCAACTACGTGCAAACCTTCCACGAACCTCCTAGCCTTAGACCATGCTGCTCATCATGATCAGCAGTGGGTCACCCCCGAGCTACGACCAAGCTCCACCCTGGGCAAGGGAATCCTAGACTAGGCTGAGGTTACATGAAAACTACACAGAGAAACCAGAAGGATTCTCTCTAGGAGCCTTCTTACGCCCACTACTCACAGACTCTCATTCCCACATGCCTGTTCCACCCGGGAGTATACACCTTCACAAGAACAGCCCATCGGTGCTTCACCTCCCTCTCTCGGTCTCGGAAACAGGCCAAATCAAGAATTCTCAGAGCTCCATAGCTAATGTCGGACTCTCTCTGAGAGAAAACCACTTCCCAACAGACTCTCTCTCCTAGAGAGAGTTTCTCACAGGCCTGACAACCCGCCTCTTCTACCATGGGCATGACAACCCGATTCTTCAACCAGTTTTCAACTCAATTTCCACAAGTTCAGGATAACAACAACTACAACAGCTTTCGGTTAACTCGCGGGTAACAACAACAACAGGAAAATTGGGTGTGGACATCCAAAAAATGACAACAGGCCACTAAGACACAGGTAACACCAATTTCAATATGCGTGACAAGCAATCCATGCAGAGATCGAACGCAAACTCAACGGTCCAGACAGAGGTTGCGTTGACTTCTCAGGGAAACATCTTAGGCTTCAGGTTTTAGAGTTGCATGCATAAATATTGCAAAAGGTCCAATACAGAGGCCATGGGATTCACGGAAATACATCGATCAGCTTCCCGATTCTCGTTTTTAGGGTGCATGACAAGAAAATTAAGTAGAGGTCGATGATGGAGGCCAAACGCAGAGACTAGATAGAATTCACAGTTTCAGACAACCAACGACATAATGGAGGATGAACCCCCATCACAAATCAATTCTTCGGTTAAATTTAATATGCCTGGGCCGACACATGTCTCCCATGAAGCTGCATGCCCTCCATCAAGTATGTGTTCCCTTTTGCACACATTGGAGCTACATGCGTTGACTTTCCTAGGACTTCGGATAAAATCATGTTTGTCACACAGCTTTGGAATAATAATAAAATATTGTTCTCAAGGACTTAAGCCCTTAAGCTTAGCCCCTATTTACAACCTTTTAGCCCCTTTTCCCTTACCCACCCTGTAGAAGCTTAGTCCCCCGTCACTCTTTCTTCAGGGTCGGTCTGCACGCAACAATGTTTAACCTTTATTAATGTTCTTCATATTACATATACAAAAACAGGCTCCTAGCCTTTAACACTTAGGCTCTTCGGCCTAATAAACACATAATCCAACTAGCTTATCAATACTCATCTCACCAGCCTACAAAACACGATTACAATTCATAAACATGAGTACAATTCATAATATAACTGGGGCACTACTGAGGGATATTACAATCCCCTCCCCTTATTTTTTCACTATCCTCAGTGCAACTTTTACACAACATCAACAATATTTTCAAAATATTCAAAAAGATGTGGGTATTCTGCCCGCATAGTATCCTCATGCACCCATGTCACGTCCTCAGGACTGTACCAAGTCCACTAGACCTTTACAATCCCCATGGCTTGATTCTGGAGTTGTTTTCTTTTTCGGTCCAATATGCGCACATGATGAACTTGCAGGACACCTTCTTGCTCCACTTGAATCACATTCCAATCGATTACATTATTAGCATCAAGTATATATTTCTTAAGTAATGAAATATGAAATACATTATGTACAGTCATGGATGCAGGTAATGCAAGCATATATGCAACTGGCCCAATCCTTTCTACGATTTCAAATGGCCCACAAAATCTGGATGCCAACTTATAGCAGTTTCCCAGCTTCAGGGAAATTCTATTGGCTTTCACTTTCAGGAAAACATGATCGCCCATGTTAAACTCTCCGTGGGTTCTGTTTTTATCAGCATAACTTTTCTTCTTGTCTTGGGATATCTTTAAATTCTTCTTAATTTTTAGCATTTGTTCTTCCATTTCCTTGAGCAACTCTGGCCCAACTACCACCCTATCAACTAGATTATCCCAGCTTACTGGAGTATTGCACTTTCTGTCATAAAGTGATTCAAATGGGCTCATCTTAAACAATGCATGATACCCATTATTGTAGGTGAATTCTACCAAATGTAGGTAGTCTTCCCATTTTGATGGTTTATCCATAACATACATCCTCAGTATGTCTTCTATTACTCGATTCACCTTCTTAGTCTCCCCATCTGACTTAGGATGATAGGCTGTACTAAAGTTTAGATTCATTTCGAACCCCTTGAATAACCCTTTCCAGAAATTTGAGGTAAATTTCGGGTCTCTGTCAGACACAATTGTCTTGGGAATTCTGTGCAATCATGCCATTTCACTCATAAATATATCAACAACATCTGCTGCCTTGTGAGTAGTCTTTAGTGGAATAAAATGGGCAACTTTCATAAGCTTTTCCATTACCACCACGATTGAATCATGCTGCTTAAATGTTCTGGGCAATCCTATGATGAAATCTATTGTCACCACTTCCCACTTCCTCTCAGGAATGGGTAAAGGTTGCAACAACCCTGATGGGTGCCTGTGCTCAGCTTTAACCTTCTGGAACTCCATACATCTAGTGATGTATTATGCAATGTCTTTCTTCATACATGACCAAAATTAATGGCTCTTGACTGCTGCCACAGTTTTCTGATATCCAAGGTGCCCAACATAAGGCACATTATGCATTTCATGCAAAATCATAAGTTTCAATTCCTGGACATTAGGTACATAAATTGTTTTCTTGTATAGAAGTGTTCCATCAATTTCCAATTTATAATTCTCCACTTTATGTGGCATCTTACCTTGTTGTAGATTTTCTACCAAATCCCTATACTGCAAATCTGTATTTGCAGCCTCCAAAATTATTCCCTTAATATCAATTTGGTACATGCTAATGGTTGTAGCATGTAATTCATGCACTCTCCTGTTGAGTGCATCAGCCACTTTATTTTATTTTCCTTTGATATGCTTGATATAGAAGTCATATTCACAAAGAAAATACAACCACCTACTCTGCCTAGCATTCATGGTTGGATGATCAATCAAATACTTCAGACCATTATGGTCTGTCCTTAGTTCGAACCTTCTTCCCATGAGGTAATGCCTCCATTTATTTAGAGCGTGTACTATGGTTGCCAACTCCAAATCATGAGTTGCATAGTTCCTTTCATGCTCTTTCAACTTTCTGGATTCATAACATATTACGAATCCATTCTGACCGAGGACTCCTCCCAATGCTTCTTTGCATGCATTTGTACACACTACAAAGCCTTCATTCAGATATACAATCCTTAGTATTGGAGCACTGGTTAACAGTTGCTTCAATTGTTGGAAGCTTCTCTCACAATCCTTTGTCCACTTAAACTTCTTCTCCTTCCTTTGCAAGGAAGTGATAGGTTGAGCTATCCTCGAGAACCCTGCGATAAACCTTCTGTAATAACTAGCTAGACCCATAAAGGATATGACTTCCATCACATTCTTTGGAACTGACCATTCTCTGATGGCCTCAATCTTTTCAGGATCTACAACTATCCCATCCTTTGAAATAATATGCCCCAAGTAATGGATCTTCTCTTGATAAAATGAGCACTTGCTCATATTGGCATATAGTTGGTGCTCTCTTAGCACCTGCAACACCATCCTCAGATGTTGTTCATGCTCTTCCTCTCACTTGGAATACACCAGTATGTCATCCAAAAAGATTATGACAAACTTGTCCAAATAGTCTTTGAATACACCATTCATCAAGCACACAAAAACAACGGGTGCGTTAGACAGCCCAAACAACACCACTGTAAACTCGTAATGACCGTACCTTGTTCTAAAGGTGGTATCGTTGATGTCTTCATCCTTTATCCTTACCTGGTGATATCCCAACCTAAGGTCTATCCTCGAAAATATCTTCGCATCCTTCAACTGATTGAAGAGGTCATCAATCCTCAACAAAGGATATTTGTTCTTTACAGTTACTTTGTTCAATTGTCTGAAATCGATACAAAATCTCAGCGTCCCATCCTTCTTCTCTACGAATAGGACTGGGACACCCCAAGGTGACATGCTTGGTCATATATAGTCCTTCTTTAGGATATCCTCAAGATGCAATTGCAATTCTTTCAGCTCTGGCGTACTCATTATGTAAGGAGATTTCGACACTGGAGTTGCTCTAGGTATCAATTTTATAGAGAAGTCAATATCTCTTTTCAGAGGTAGTCCGGGTACCTCCTGAAATACATCTTCAAACTCCTTTAGTACCACTTGATCTCCAATATTTGAGACATCATCCTTAGATGCTTCATCCACATGGGCTGCAAATAATTGACATCCTTTCCTGTAGCACTTCTTCAGCTGCATTGCTGAGATTTCTCTGATAGCAACAGCTCTGGGAATTCCTTGGACTGTTTTTCGATTTCCTTCCTCATCCAGGCAAGTGAATGCCTTTCTATGATAGTCCAAGATGGCATGGTGTTGGTCCAACCATTCCATCCCAATTAGACAATCATAAGAACCTAAAGGCATAATGTTCAATTCAGCCTTTGTGCTCAGTCCATTCATGTCCATAGGACAGAACTTAACCAACTCAGTGACTTTTCTCTTAGTTCCTGTAGGCAACTGCACTAACCAAGACTTTTAATTTTTGCTTCTCAACAATTGCAAACTTTCCACCAGTATAGGATCTATATAACTATGGATAGCCCCTGAATCAATTAAAATAGTAAAGGTATGGTTGTTGATCATACCTTCTACTTCAATCATGTGTGACTGATATTTAGCTTGATTGTTGTCCAGGGTTGCATAGATCCTTGGCATTCTACTACCCATGTCCTCCACTATTTCATCCTGCTGTACATTGTGGACATCTCTCACTTTATCATTTCTGCGGGGGAAATATCTGTACCTATGGTTCTCTTTACAACCCCAACATTCCATAGGTGGCGGTATTGACATTTTCCCTCCCACTTCATCCTTCCTAGGCTCTCTAAAAGATGGTTGTTCCTGAGGACTGTTTCTGAAAAAGGCTGGCTTAGTTCCCTTCTTCCTCTGATCCATATGAAATTTCTTATTGTATTCCCAAGCCTTCCAGAAAGTAGGCTTCTCTCTTTGCTTCTCATATAAGCCTTTCTCCCTCCTTATTGTTTCTTCCATAGTCTCAGGGTCATCATATTGAATATTGTCCCCAATGGAAGGTGGCAATCCACTTAGATACCTTTGAATATTGACAGTCTCATCTTTGATGAACGGAACATACTTCAACAATTCCAAAAATCTTCATTTGTATTCATCAATGGTCATGCTTCCCATCTTGAGTTCAAAGAACTCTTTCATCTTTCTTTCATAGTATATTTTAGTAAAGTATTTCTTCTTGAAATACATCTTGAATTCTTTCCAAGTGATATCTTTCTCTCTAATGTGTTGCACCTACACAAACTAATCCCACCACATGGATGATTTTCGTTTCAGTTGATACATCGCAATTCTTCCTTCTGCATGAGAGGAATAATTTTGCAGTTGAAAATATTTCCTCATTCCAAGAAACCATGTTTTGACATCTTCATCCTTCTTGTGTTCTCCATCAAACGTAGGAGGCTTAATCTTGTTCATTTCACCCTTCAGTTCATCCACTCTAGATATCCTGTGCTTTCTGGTAGGAGATGGGATTGAACTACTGTGTGCCCTCCTCTTGTAGTGACCTTGGGAGTGATGATGGTGTCTACCAACACTCCTTGATCTTCTTCCCTCAAAATTCTGGTGACTCCCTATTTTTCTTGAGTCTCTCTCCTTGTTCAACTTCTTTTCTATTCTCTCCAGACTCTTCATCAACTTTAAGTTGAATTATCTGTGTTGTTCCTTAGCTTTTATAAGCTTTCTGCTATGTTTCTCGGTGAGTCTGGGCATCTTTCTGCAATCGTTCAATGATTTTCATCATATTCCCTTCCTTATCTAACTCTTCTCCATGTCCATTGGAGTTCGATCCTTCAACTCCCAGATGAACATCCATTCCTTTTGCTTCATCCTCGGAACTGGAAGCAGTCCGTGCCTCTTCCATTTCTTTTGCACTCAGTGGAAATTCTACTTGGTTCTGACACTCATTAAACTTCTGCAAACACAATGTGTAGACAACCGAAATTTGTCAGGCCATTGTTCCTTAACAAATTCCACAACATTCATAAACAAATCCGATTCAAGAAAACGTTTTGTTTCCATTCTCTATGATTCTCGTTCAATTAAGAATCCCCATAGATTTCTTCTTTCGGAGCTCTGCTCTACTAATTTTTCGGGCAATAGCCCCTTTTTCTTAGTTCCCAACCCACGTGACCATGGGTCGTGACCAAGAACTAGATAAATTAACATGTACTCGGGCCTTCGGCCTTAGAATTTTCAAAGAACAACACAACAGTCTCTCGGATTTTTGAGTTACCGAACTTGCGCAATAGGGTAGATCAACGGTCCACATCTACCCAACATCCTACGACTAACACTCGTTGTGGAACCCTAGGCGTCAGAGTTCCGGGACTTCGGTTGGACTTCGGAAGATTTCACATCCGCACACCCCGAACCATTAATCTCCAAACACTTCCACGTCACCTCAGGTGACATTATTACGTTACATCACTTAATGTTTTCCCAATTGCGGGGGCATGCAACAGTGGTTTGGAGTAACCCTCCTTTAATCCTGCAATTCTTTTGATGCTAACACGTAACCCCTCAGTGAAACTGTGGTTTGGATTGCGAGACCGCCTTGGAGAATTAGCTTCCGTGCAACTTGGGTTCTCGCAATTCCTTCTAGTAGTTGATATTGATGTATTGTGATCAACACCACTGTGTGTCCTCCAACATTTAACTACATTACATGACCTCGGGCGCCACTAACCCTGCTCACACAGGATGCCACATGGCAACATACTAGCAACTGATACATGGCCTATTTGGATGGGTGACACTCGTCACATTCCAAATGCCATTTCAACCTTTCACGGTTCAGAATCCACTTACACTTGGCACACAACCCATGTGTCCACATCACCTTCAGGTGACATCATCATGACTCACCACTTCAGCTCTTCAGGCTTCGAGAGTTTCAACTCCTCCATGCTCTCTTTTTCTTGGAGAGCTTTCTCTTGGAGTTCATGATCTACTGACGTGTGTCCTTCACAATCAGATGGTTGCGATCTACTTCAGGACTTCAGGAGTTTGTGCCTCAGCGCATTCCACTTCTCCCGATTTTTGAACTCCGAAAGGCTTCCAAGATAACCTTCCTGCACCTTCTTCGAATCTGATGGTCGTAAAGGACTTTCCTTTTTCCCAAATAGATCCTATGGATCCAATACCCCAAGTGTTGAGCGCTCTCTCGCTGTGGTCAAATACCACGTCGTTTGTGGTTTTATTCTACCGCTACTCCTCCTATGCTTCATAACATGACCAAGTAACCCCTTGGCACTTAGAAACACTCTAAGGTTCGAAATTGGTTCCCCCGAACACCATTTCCACTCAAAACCTTGGGTCCAAAGACCACTTATCTGGCCCATCCAGGCTCAACATTGAAACTATGGCTCTGATTCCATATTGTAACGTCCCCTACCATCAACCCCACTGTCAGGTAACGCTACTACACAGAA
>ML835413.1:10257-27784 GCA_009831015.1 Picea engelmannii | reverse complement strand
TAACACATTTAACTAAACAATACAGAGTAATCACATGATTACTGCTAACATACATAAATAATGGAATTAACAGTGATTTATAATTGCAACGGAATACATGATAATATTGCAAGCATCACAGACATGCATTTAAATTGAAATTAAACACATAATGATAGTTATCTTTGAAACTGTAGTAACTCCACCAACTACGTCCAGACCTTCCACGAACCTCCCAGCTTTAGACCACATTTATCATCATGCTCAGCAGTGGGTCACCCTCGAGCTAGGACCAAGCTCCACCCTGGGCAAGGGAATCCTAGACTTATAGGCCGAGTTTACAGGAAAAATGCACAAAGAAACCGTAAGGATTATCTCCAGGAGCCTTCTTACACCCACTGCTCACGGACTCTCATTCCCCACATGCATGTTCCACCTGGGAGTATACACCTTCACAAGAACATTCCATCGATGCTTCACCTCCATCTCTGGGTCTCGACAACAGGCTGGATCAAGAATTCTCAGAGCTTCGTAGCTGGTGTTGGGCTCTCTCTGCGAGAAAACCACTTCATATCAGACTCTCTCACTTGGAGAGAGCTGCTCACAGGCCTGACAACCTGCCTCTTCTACCATGGGCCTGACAACCTTGTTCTTCAACCAGTTTTCAACTCAATTCCCACAAGTTCAAGATAAAAGAAACAACAACAACTTTCGTTTAACTCACGGGTAACAGCAGCAACAAGAAAATTGGGTGTGAACATCCAAAAAATGACAACAGGCCACTAAGACACAACACGGTTCAAGTAACACCAGTTTCAGAATGTGTGACAAGCAATCCACGCAGAGGTCGAACACATACTCAACGCTTCAGATAGAGGTTGTGTCGGCTTCTCAGGGAAACATCATAGGCTTCAGGTTTCAGAGTTGCGTGCATGAATACTTCAAAAGGTCCAATACAGAGGCCACGGGATTCAGAGAAATACATTGGTCGGCTTCCCAATTCTCATTTTCAGGGTGCGTGACAAGAAAATTAAGCAGAGGTTGATGATGGAGGCCAAACATAGAGACCAAATGGAATTCACGGTTTCAGACAGCTAACGGCAAAATGGAGAACGGACCCCCATCACGACTCAATTATTCAGTTAAATTGCATGTGCCTCGGCCGACACATGTCTCCCATGAAGCTGCATGCCCTCCATCAAGTATGTGTTCCCTTTTGCGCACGTTGGAGCTGCATTCATTGCCTCTCCCAAGACTTATTAGGATAAAAACATGTTTGTCACACAACTTTGGAATAATAATAAAATATTATTCTCAAGGACTTAAGCCCCTAATCTTAGCCCCTCTTTCCAACCTTTCAGCCCCTTTTCCCTTACCCACCCTGTGGAAGCTTAGTTCCCCATCACTCTTTCTTCGTGGTCGATCTGCACGCAACGATGTTTAGCTTTTATTAATGTTTTACATATTACATATACAAAAACAGGCTCCTAGCCTTTAACACTTAGGCTCTCCGGCCTAATAAACACATAATCCCACTAGCTTATCAATACTCGGCTCACCAGCTTACAAAACATGATTACAATTCATAATATAAATGGGGCACTACCGGGGGATATTACACTGCCAACACATAGTTATCATATATCTGAATATTTTCAATATCCCTCTCCAAAGCACATTTAATCGAAATTTTCAAGGGTATTAATTCAACATAATTATTTGAGCCTTCCCCCACTACAACAAAACAAGTCATTGGAACTGAATTTTAGAGCATTTTTTCAAGTTGGAGCATTTTTCCGATGTAGGAGTAGATGTTAAAGTGATTTTCATATTTAATAGAGACTTTAGAATCAACTTTAGTGTCAATTTTAGCACTGGGTTTAGCATTGGGTTTAACGTAAGGTTTATCGTAGATTTAATGCTAATTATCTCTAAATTAAATTTATGGAAATAAAAATGGAAATAGTTAAAAATGAAAAACATAAAAAAAAAAATGGTAAGGAAATACTGGGAATGGAACCCAAATCACTTGCCCAAAGGTAGGAATTCTACTTGAGCTACTTTCCCACAAAGATCTATGGTATAAAGTGCAAATATAACTTGAAACTAAAATAACCTAATGCAAATTAAAATTTATGGAAATAGAAATAGAAAATGGTAAAAAAATAAATTAAAAAATAAACAAAATTGAAAACGGTAAGGGAATGATGGGAATTTCAACCTAAATAAATTGCCAAAAGGAAAGAACTCTACTTGAGTTACATCCATCAAAAAATCTATAATTAAAAGTATATATCTAAATTTGAGCTAGCCTAACTTATGTATGCAAACAAGTGAATAATAAAGATTTGAAATAAATATTAGCATTTAATACTAAAAGTAAGTATTGATACATACATGAGTGCTAGGATTTGAACCTAGATTCCTTACAAGAATGAAAGGGTCTTCCTTAGGCCACACCCATGAACTAGATTTGGCATTAAACAAACATGAAAGGAAGGAGGAGAAGGGAAGAGAAATCCATTACTTTTCTCATGGAGGTTCCTCCATGAAACCCTAGCTTCCATTGATGAAACCTTAAAACAAGTACAACATAAGAACAATACACATTAGCAAATCAATAAAATAAAATAAAAGTAAAGGAGGAGAAGGGAAGGGAGAAGCCATTACTTTCATCGTGGAGGTTCCTCCATGAAAAAATAGCCTCCATTCATGAAACTCTAAACCTGCAACAACAAGACAACAATAACATTAGAAAATCAACAAAGGAAAAGAAGGAAGGAAGGAGAAGGGAAGGGATACTCCATTGCTTTCCTCATGGAGCTTCCTCTTTGAAACATAAATCATAGCCTCCATGAGGATGAAACATTAAAGGAGAAAAGAAAAGGGAGGAAAAGAAAGGAGGAAATGAGAGAAAGTGAGAAAAACAAATTAGAGAGTAGGGTTTTTTGTGAGGGAAAATCAAATATTTTAATTAAACTAATAGAAATACCCTCACACACATGAGGATTAAGGTGATTGGATTATTATTGTTTCTTGATCTTTCTTAAATTTGTTTTTGAAAAATCCCCCCCCCCCCAACTTTTATTTAGTTACTTAGGTAACTCAATGATAAACATGGCACTAAAATTGACGCTAAAGTTAGTGCTAAATATGGTGCAAGTGGCAATGTGTTTAGAGCCAACTTGTGAAGTAATGATGAATTTAGTGCCATCCCATGAAATAACACTACATTTTCACCAAAACTACAAAAAAAAAAAAGCATTAAAAAGGTAAATGGAAACAAAAAAGGAAGCTAATAACGTAGTTCCCCAAACCTACTATAAATGTTATACAATGAGCAGTTGAGAAATATGGGATCCCTCTACCACTACTAAATCTATAACCAAATCACCAACCTAGCAAGGGATTGCCTGTTTGATTGCCATTTTGCAATGAGTCACTAATGGGTTAACTTGTGACTAGACTTGGAATGTAGAAATTTGTTTTCCCTCAAATATCTAAGAGTTTCGAGTGAACTAGATACCCCACAATTCTCAGGAAATGTAGGGCACTTCCGCACTAATCCTATCAGAAGAGAAGAAGAATTTAATCAAGAATGAAAATGACACAAGAAATCACATAGTACATCGAGATTTTACCCTGGAACCCTTAACCGGGAAAAACCAACATTCCTTTGAGTATTTTTCTCTCTTGTTATTTTATTCGATCTGAATAAAAGGTTACATGTCTAACTTTGGTCCACACCTAAGACACAATCAACATCATACCCTCTTGCCTGCGCAAGAACAACCCTATAGCCAATGATATGCATGGATTTGTAATAATCTTTGGGAGCCAATCTTTAGGATTTTTCCTGTTGTAAAGCATATAAAGAGGCATGTTGTAATATTGTAAAGGGTAATCATAGAATGCACTTATGCAGGTTAATGCATGTGTAATTGTAGGTTGTTGGTCATGCATATGTAATCCAAATTGGCTACAGGGTTGTTCTTGTGCATGAAAGAGGGTATGATGTCGATTTTGTCTTAGGTGTGGACCAAGGTTAGACATGTAACCTTTTATTCGTATTGAATAAGACAACAAGAGAGCAGAATGCTCAAAGGAATGTTGGTTTTTCCTAGTAATATCCCACTCTTACGCACACCCTATGTGACTTATTCTTGTGGACACTTGTGTGCAAGTGATCCAGTTCACTATATGATCGAATGATTCGATTATGGAGCATGATGATGCTTGTGGATTTGATGATACGTTATTTTATGATATTTATATCAACATGTGCTATTGACTAGTTTCCTGATTGTGTAGGACTCTGGACATTTAAGGATGTCGATGGAATCGATGGATCTCTGTGGACTCCGGATTGAGTCAGGGAGCGAATGATTGTGGTTTGAATGTTTTGATATTACATATGTGACACATTACTATATATTAGGATGTTGATTGTTATCATTGACATGTTTCGTTGATGGATTAGGTTGACGATAGCTTGCTAATAAAACTCACATTTGGAGTAAAGGGGTCACGCATGAAAAAAAAAGATATTGAGGGAGAGGTGTGGCAGCATCCCTACCACAGCCTACTAGCACTCTCGTCGTGGCTCAAAATATAAGTTAACGATTACCTAGTTTGAGAGATCCACGATGTTGTGAGGGAAGACTAACATATTCACTCATGAAGATTCTAAGGGGCACGCAATAAGTAAGAGTCCTTATTCCTTAGAGGCCCTTAGTCTCCCACAAGGTCACCTGAGGGAGTGTTGACTCCAAGGGTTTTACGTCTACCAAATTCATTCAAGAGGCGAGTGGAACCCTTGGACCACGTAGTGCGTCTTGAAGGGCACATCGCACAAATAAAACATGAATGAAAACGAGTGGCACCCTTGGACCACGTAGTGCGTCTTGAAGGGCACATCACAATTTTAACCTGGGTAAGTTAATAAACCTAGTACCTAGAAAACTATGTCTCCTTAGCACCTGGTCGACCTTAAAATGAATGAGGGTATGAGTAAAGTTTAATAACAAAATTTTCCCTTAAAAATTATAGCCAAACCTAGTGAATTTAAAACCTAGGTCTAAGTAGAACATGTGAGCAAAAAAAAAACCTAAATTGACATGTAACAAGAAGGGGGTAAATAAAATTAAAACATTAATAATTAAAATGAAATTTTAATGAAGGATTAAATTATTAAAAGGGTAAATTGTCGCTCATGTCTAGACTTGTTAATTATGAACTTAGATAAAAAGGGGAACTTAAAGAAAAGGGGAAACTTAAGGAAAAAGGGGAATGTATAACTTAGTAGGGAATCTAGCCTTTGGAACTTTCTATTTGTGAACTCAACTAGGATTTAAGTAAGGAGTTAGTCATTTAAGAAATGTGAGGAAATAAAGGGACACCGATGAGCGTTTTTAGGAACACTTTTAGGTGGGTGAGGGAAAAAGGAAAAATTGAATTAATTAATTAATTAATTTCTGGTGCAGCTAAGGGATCAGGTGACATGTGTATGGGGGAGGTTTATCCTAATTAAATTTAATGAAAATAATCTAATGAGGGTTTGGGAAACTAATCACTAAGAAAACTCTATAAAAAGGATGGCTGAGGAGGAGTATGTATCACGTCTGGTATGCGTAAGGTTATGCTGCTGGATTTTTATCTTGAATGAAGTTTCCTTATGGGAGTTGGGATACCCAGCTCGGACAACGAGTGGTAGCTCGACCTTGCGAGGAGAGCTGGGAGCTAGCATTCTCTGGTATTTTGTGTGTGTCCCCTTTGTGGCACGGGGGGCTCAGGGGGGAAGAAGAGTACCCCTAGTGTTGTTTGGGATGTACCAGTGATGTATCAACAATTATAAAGAGGGAGCGAGGAGGATCTCCAACAGCCGAAGATCATTGACAAGTCCGTCCGCCGATTAAGGTACCCATGTTTTAAATTGCAGTTGTAAATTAGTTAAGTTTATATATATATATATATATATATATATATATATATATATAGATTTATATGGATGAAATGTGAATGGAGTTCTAATGTTTGGGCATGCTTGCTTGTTGTGGTTAGTTTCGAATAACTTAGATGGATTTCCTCTCTTGAATTAAACTTTTAACCGTTGTCTCCTTTCCACAACCCTTGCTTGAGAGTAAGGATTAATTTGATAAAAACACTCGTCTTCTCCCTAGAAAACCCACAGGCTTTGAGTTTAACCATCCAATTTCTTAAACGTTGAAATCTCTAAACCTTGCTTTAAAATGTAGCTCATGGATAAATTATGAAGTTGTCATTTACAAACTAGAAGCATTCATATTTTAAATTGTTTCTTACTGGCAGATAGGAAGTAAATTTTAAGGAACTGTAATTTACAAGGAAATGCATTATTGCTTCAATTTTCTTGAACATATATTCTCTTAATGCATATCAAGAATTTAATGAATAACAGTTCAACCACTAGATTAGATTGAATTATTTATATAATACAATTCATCAATGATTAGGATTTTAAACACAGAAGACCCTTCCCTTTAAAAGAAAGTTTGTTAACTAGATTAATGAATTTCTAATGCCCAAAAATTCAACCCAAGAAGCTTCTCTACGTTTTCCTGGTTTATTTTTCTCTGTGTATAGAAGGCGAAGCTCTGAGCTAGCACGCCTTAGTGGATTTTTATCTGGTGCCTCACCCAGCAGTGATTTCTACCTTCCTTTGAATTTTTCCCAGCTCCATGCTAATATATTTAAGTGAGTGAAGACCACTCCCCTCATCTTCTTCCTCATGGGTTATCCTCAATGAAATTATTCTGCAACCGAGAATGTGTAGTGTGCTCCGTTTACTATTATTTTGTACCCTTCTCTTACCATAAAATATTGGGTGCGATAATTTTAGCAAACCAAGAAGAATAAAATGCCAAATGTTTTGTCCCAACGGGAATAAGCAATGACAAAATTACAAGACTAGGTGCCTTGGGAGCTTGTGCCCTCTCCCACCCTCATTTTGAAAGAAGGGAATTTGGGCCTGTCATAATGCCTACTGGTTCATGTGGATTGAAAGAAAGCATACATAAAGGTCCTATTTCACTTACTTCTCTTCCTAAATACTCTCATTCTTATTCCTGCATATTTTATTCCCATCCCGCATGGCATTCCACTCAAGTGCTGGGTTATTTTTCCAGCTATCCTATTCATTATTTAACCAGTATCGACTGCCTGTTGATTCATTTCAGGCACAACTGAATGTCTGCAGATTTGGCAGCGGGTGGCTATCCTGTATGCACAGTGTAGGAGCCTCCCTCGATGGTGCACTGTGAGGTTCCCTCTTGTTCCTGGCCTCGAGATTTCAGCCAGAAACTGTAACGGTCAATGGCACAGTGCACATTCCCTCAGTAAATCTATTTCTGGTGCAGCGAATAATTTTAGAACACAAGCAGTCTTGGGTTCCTCTACCAGGGAATTCTATTTTTACGCCTTCAATGATCCGCCTATCACTTGGCTGAGATGGCATGAGCCTCTAATTTCTATGACAATGCTTGCCATATGCTCCTCGGCAAGGTTGCGTGAATGCAAGGAGTGGCAGTGGGTCAACCCTCCCTTATTTTGTTTCGATTCTCCTTGTACCAATGATCTCCTTAGCGTGTCCATAGTTAATTATGGTCCTCAATGGTGAACCCGGTGGAATTGGTTATTTAGGTATAGAAAGGGAGATTTCTTATGCATGCAAAAGAGTTGTTGTTGTTACAGGAGTTAGGATTTAAAATATTTAGATCTCTACGTCAAGGATCATGGTTTTATAAACCCTCAATGATATATAATGGTGTGTACATTGAACCTTTGGGCAGGGTACTTCATAATGCTTCCACGCCAGGTTTGAACAGGACAGATGAAACAAACCTTGCTGCTTGAAGTTAGTTATATCTGTGCATATTTTTTTAGGGTAGCTAGTCAAGTTCCTCCCTTAATCTAAGTTAAGGCAAGGCATAATAGTGGAACTCTGTAGTCAATTAACTTGTCAAGCGCCTTAAACAAAGATGATGTAAGTTGTTGAGTTCCATGCGCTATGAAATTACATTATGGTCTTTCTTGTGCCTTAATTTAATTTTGATGCTGACTAGAGGAGTAGTTAATTTCCTTGCACCATGAAATTAAGGGCGAGTTTTACTTGGGCATCCTTATAAGGTATTGTATGATATTTTGGAAGCATGGATTTTGCGTGAGTGTACTTTTATGTATGTGTGATGTTTAGATACTTTAGTAGGAAGGCAGAAAGGGTAGTGTCTTTGCGCATTGGCCCTTTAGCGTCGATGAATGAACTAAAACTGTTGTGCGTGCTTATTTTTAATTTTAACATGTGAGGTATATATTTATTAAACCTCTTGCGTGCAACGACAACTTGATGCAAGGAGTGGGTGTTAGTCATCGGACCACGCACATTATGAAGATTTTCCTTATGTATTTTAACTTATTTTCTAACGCCTTTACATTGTCCTTGTTGATGGTTTAATAACTAGATTTCCTTGCACCCCTAAATATCTTTGTTGTTGGATTGAATCCAAACTTACTTAACCTTCGACAACGATTAATTAGTGATTATTGAATGATAAGGTGGTTTATACTCGTGACCTTAAAATGATGTGGATGCGTGCTTGAATTAGATTTGTTATATTCTTCCGTCTTAACCTAATGTTGATCTACCATGTGATTAGTTCACCACTATGCTTTAGCTCTCGTGGATTCTCATTTCATATGTGCAGTTGATCATCTAGTCTATTGGTATGAAAGGTTGATTGTGCCCTTAAATTAATGCATGTGATTTTATGCGTCCGGAATTAAATGTTGATTGTTGAGTATGTAATTAAGACTGATGCAAGATCGTTGAGTGGATAGCTTGTTGCACCATGAAATAATTGATGTTTTTACTCTTGCGCAATGATTGACGATTAATTATGTTATCTGGTAATGGGATCACGCGCGCACCGTGGAATAATTATAGTTCATTGTTGATTTCTTGTTGGGGTTAAGTGCACGTCTGGAGTAAATAGATGTTTCCCTTGCACCCGGGAGTAAAATAGAATCGTGTCATTGCGTCGTCTAGGGCGACCTTATACGATTGATTTAGGATTTAATTCTCTTACGCCTTGAAATTTAAAGTTACATATGTTGGTTATTAGAATTCTATGGGACCTTGATGATATTGGGATGATGTGTCATTGATGTCATTGTTATTTGTGGTGTGTTGTTCCTAACACACACAAAAAAAATTACCTGTTGTATTGTAGCTTTTGTTGTCATAACGGCGGGGTCGTTACATATGGTATGTTTACCTGTTGTATTGTAGATTTTGTTGTCGTAACGATGGAGTCATTGCATATGGTATCAGAGTGGGTTCAACCCTGTGACTATGGATAGCCACACCTTCCATTGAATTAAGCCCTTGATTTATAATCAATGCTAATTGAATTATTAACCTGTCCTTGCGATAATCCCGGTTAGAGGACATTGAAGAGATTCGTGACGTGGTGTCAGGGGAAGATATGCGACGCCTCTAGTAGCACCCACGCTGGAGGGGTCCAACCCCCAAGGAGAGGAACAAGTCATGAGCATGAGAGGATTTTCACACGAGATGTGTTGGGTTTGACAAGGATCTTCCAGGGAAATGCCAGAGGCCTTGAATTACCGTCTGTGCTGAGATAAGGCTAGGGTGCCTGTACTCCTGAGGGTCCACCACATGCCCCAGCCAGTACTAATAACCTTCACGGAAAACTTGAGAGGGTTATGTTCTCGAGTTCACGAGTGCCACAGATGGCTTAACTGCTAAGGCATGGCTGGAGAGCAAGGAGATGATCTTTGTGCTTTGCGATTTCGACCTCCAACACAAAGGTCCACATAGGCGGTCTTCAGATAAAGGGGAGTGCTCTTCTATGGAGGAAGACGCTCCTACCTTAGCTAAAAATGGTCGATGAATCCGTGTTAGAGGAACGGTTTTAGGAGAAGTAATTTTCAGAGGACTTCATTGAGCGCCAAATCAATGAGTTTAGCACCTTATGACAAGGTGGTTGTATGGTGTCGGATTATGAGACCATATTTATGGAGCTACTTCGATATGCCCCGCATATAAACATGAAGAAGATGGAGATCAACAAGTTCGTGACCGGGCTTAACTCCAGTTTTGTGTGAAGGTGAGGATCTAAATTCCTCAGAAGTTGCATGATCCAGTTCAATAGGCCTCTTAGATAAGGAATATTTGACCGCGGGAGTCCGGGCAAGACTCCTACAAGACCGTCTGGACTAAAAATGTTTGGTGTGCAACAACATCATACGTCGTCCAGACCAGACCTCTTGGTATCAAGATACGTCTATACGACACTTGTTCACGACACCTTGACAATAGGTTCCTCAGCAGAGGGCTCCCTAAAGGGAACCACTGCCTCCGCGGAAGAACCACTAGCAGTTGTCTTCAAGAGTACTGGACCAGAGGTGGGGGATGGACATGTGGAGAGTCACCTTAATAGCAAGACTGTCCGGTTAAAAGGGCCTGAGCGGTCGAGTCAATAGGACACACTACATGGCGGAGATGGTAAAGGCCCATAGGATTCATGACCGCGGTAAATAACCGCCAGGACGAGCACCATTCCACTGTGCTCGAGGCGTCAGGTTCCATTGCCAATGAAATTTTAGTATTTTTTAGACCTCGGTGTTACGGAGAGCACTAATTCTAGTACCATGCTGAAGGGATTGGGTAAGGGCTTCGACAAGACAAGTTTGATTCATCAATGTGGCTTCAGGTACCAATTGAATGGTTGGAGGAAGGGATATGAACTGTCGCTCATTGTCGCTTTAACCTGGGGATAGTGTAATGAAGTCCAACCTACATCATGATATTAAGATCTTGATGACATGATCAATATGGATTGGTGGGAATCACATGATGCGATACTCAACGATAAGATGAGGCAATTGAGTTGGACCGACGATGGAGGACATATAAGTGTGATTGTAGGAAGAAAACAGGGTGCATCCCTAAGGTTCATTTCTTCCCTACAACTACAAGAGAGCATGGACAAGGATGCAATTTATATGCATACTTAGCGCCGAATGTAAAGGGCACGGTAGAAGGATTAGAAGACCTTCCGGTAGTATGAGAGTTTGCGGATGTGATTCCTAGAAGAAATTACCAGGTGTGTTGCCTGAAGCCAAGATGGAATTTACCATCGACCTAAAACCTGGAACTAAACCAGTGGCAAGAAATCCTTATCGGATGTTGACCCCTAAGTTACAAGAGTTTAAAGTGAAACAGAAGGAGTTGTTGGACCTAATACTTAAATGTCCAAGTGTATAGCCTTGGAGTGATCCTGTTAATTTCATACGGAAGAAGGATGGGTTTTGGAGACTCTGCTTGACAATTGTCGAGTATTCCTTGAAGACATTTGCTATTTTCTCAGATGATGGAAGATCAGGATGAACTTTCACACTTGGTACTACCGTGTTGCGAGAGAATAAATTACGGGAAGTGGTCGCAAAGCTATCGAGGATTATTTTCTTAGGGAATGTTATCTCCAATGAAGGCATCGCTGTGGATCCAATGAAGGAAGAGGTTAATATGGAGTGGTTTGTACCGACGAATGCCCCAGAAGTGCGTAGCTTCATGGGTTTAGCGGGATATTATCGAGGGTTCATCGAGGGTTCTTCGAAGATAGCAAATCCGATTACAAAATTACATAAGAAGAGAAAGAAGTTTGTGTGGACCAAGAAATGCGTGGAAGAATTTCTAAGGCTCAAGGAGTTGTTGACGATAACGCCAATACTAAAAGTCGTTGGCATGGACGAGGGCTTCTTGCTATGCACTAACGCATCAAAGGAAGGCTTAGATAGAGTATTGAGGAAAGGAGATCGAGTGATCACTTACATCTCAAGGAAGTTAAGGAAGCATGATGAGAACTACGCGACCCACGATTTGGAGTTGTTAGCCATCGTGTATGCCCTAAGAGTGTGGAGACACTACCTTATTGGATGAAATTTCGAACAAAAAAAAACAGACCACTCTGGTTTAAAACACCTTTTTACGCAAAATGACTTGAATGCGTGGCAAGGGTGTTGGTCATAATTTCTTATCAATTACGATTTTGATATTTCCTACTTAAAAGGAACAATGAATAGAGTGGTAGACATGCTAATTTGGAGACCATGCATATTTTTCAGTGATACCTCTTCAAACGAATCTACGTGAAAAGATTCTAACTACAGCATGATGTTGACTGGTATAAAGAGGGTAAGGATTTTTTCAGGCAAGACACCATGTTGGTACTAAAATTGAGGGATATACTGTGGACGACGACAGATCCTGAGATATAATAACTGGATTTACTTATATCCCAACGACAAATTGAGAAATTTTGATCTTATGTGAAGCTCATAGAGCAGTGTACATGGCTCATCCAAGAGTCATGAGGATGAGGACCAACCTTAAGCCCATATTCTTCCGTAAGATATAAGAGCAGACCTCGTAAACTGTGTGGCGAGATGTCTAGAAGGTCGGAAGGTGAAGGTTGAACATAGACATCCGATAGGATTTCTACGACCACACGTTATTCTAGAATCGACATGGGAGGTCATTTCGACAGACTTCACTATTTAATTTCGTTGACAGAAAAGAGGCACGACAATTGACAGTTGACACTCTGACAAAGAGTTCACATTTTTTCCCTGTGCGTACGAAGCATTAGGCGCCAGGTAAAACTAGAGTTTATATCAGCAAGATTTTGAGACTTCCATATGTACCAAAGGAATCATATCTGATAAGGGATTCGTTGTTTGCAAGACAATTGTGGATGAGTTTCCCAAGAGGCCTTGGGAACACCACTGAACTTTAGTATAGCATGTCCTTGAGATAGACAAGTTGACCAAAGGAACGAGCCAATTTGGGAAGGTTGTGTTGCATATGTGTGTGTTGGACCAACATAAACATTGGGAATAGTTCTGGTCGTTGGTCGAGTTTACGTGCAACAACAACCACCAAAGCACCATTATGATGGCACCATTTGAGTTTCTTTATGGGAGACTGTGTCAGACGCCTTTGAGTTGGGGATATACACGAGGATGGGGTCCTGGTAGGACCAGAAGCACTCCAAGAATTTAAAGAACAATTATAAACGATACGAAAGGGGATGGAAGAAGCGTTGGATCGGCAGAACGGTTTGTCGATGCACATCGCGTCGACCATAATAATGAAGGGACTAACGGATAGCATGCCTCATTATTTGAGGCGTTGGGTGATGTTTATCTTGTATTTGTGTTTGACTTTAGTTCAGTGATCCTACGCATGAGATTGATTGAGTTCTTGTCAGATGTTGGGCGAGGGTGTGCTCACGATGAAGACAAACCACTTTTTGGACGGTCGCATTACAGAACTACGACGTCGAAATGTCGATCAAGTAAAGGTCTAGTAGGAAAATTATAGTCCACACTCAGCTACCTGGGAGGACGCATATGATATGCTTATGTAGTTTCCATTTTTGTTTGATGGCTAGAAATATTGATATTTTTAGACACTTTATTTTTCCACTTATATACTTTGAAACTTCGGGACAAAGTTTAAAACAAGAGGGGGTGTATGTAACATCCCACTCTTGTGCGCACCCAATGTGAATTATTCTTGTGAACACTTGTATGCAAGTGATCCGGTTCACTATATGATTGAATGATTCGATTATGGAGCATGATGATGCTTGTGGATTTGATGATACGTTATTTTATGATATTTATATCGACATGTGCTATTGACTGGTTTCCTGATTGTGTAGGACTCTATACATTTGAGGATGTCGATGGCATCGATGGATATCCTTGGAATCTGGATCGAGTCAAGGAGCAGACGATTATGGTTTGAATTTTTTGATATTATATATGTAACACATGACTAGCTATTATGATGTTGATTGTTATCGCTGACATGTTTTGTTGATGGATGCAGGCTAATGATAGATTGCTAATCAAAATCACATTTGGAGTAAAGGGGTCAAACATGACAACTAGAGATATTGAGGGAGAGGTGTGGCAGCAACCTTACCACATTGTACTATCACTCTTGTTGTGGCTTGAATTGTAGGTTAACGATTACCTAGTTCGAGATATCCACGATGTTGTGAGGGAAGACTAAGACAGTCGCTCACAAAGATTCTAAGGGGCACGCAATAAGGAAGGGTCCTTATTCCTTAGAGGCCCTTAGTCTTCCACAAGGTCACCTGAGAGAGTGTTGACTCCAGGGGTTTGATGTCTACCAAATTTAGTCAAGAGGCCAGTGTCACCCCTAGAGCACGTAGTACGTCTTGAAGGGCACGTCGCACAAATGAAACATGAATGAAAGCGAGTGGCACCCTTGGACCACGTAGTGTGTCTTGAAGGGCATGAAGTGCATATTGAAGGGCATGAAGTGCATATTGAAGGGCATGTCATGATTTTAACCCGGGTAAGTTAATAAACCTAGTACCTAGAAAACTATGCCTCCTCAGGACCTGGTTGTCCTTAAAATGAATGAGGGTATGAGTAAAGTTTAATAAAAAAATTTTCTCTTAAAAACTATCGCCAAGCCTAGTGAATTTAAAACCTAGTTCTAAGTAGAACACGTGAACACAAAAAATTGAAATGGACATGTAACAAGAAGGGGGTAAAGAAAATTCAAACGTTAATAATTAAAGTAAAATTTTAATGAAGGATTAAATTATTAAAAGGGTAAATTGTTGTTCATGTCTAGACTTGCTAATTATGAACTTAGATAAAAAGGGGAACTTAAAGAAAAGGGGAAACTTAAGGGAAAAGGGGGATGTATAACTTAGTAGGGAATCTAGACTTTGGAACTTTCTATTTGTGAACTCAACTAGGATTTAGGTAAAGCGTCGGTCATTTAAGAAATGTGAGGGAATAAAGGAACACCGAGGAATGCTTTTAGGTGGGTGAGGGAAATAGAAAAATTGAATTACTTAATTAACTAATTTCTGGTGCAACTAAGGATCGGGTGACATGTGTACGGGGGAGTATGGATCACGTCTGGTATGCATAAGGTTACGCTGCCGGATTTTTATCTTGACTGAATTTTCCTTGTGGGAGTTGGGATACCCAGCTCGGACAACGAGTGGTAGCTCGACCTTGCGAAGCGAGCTGGGAGCTAGAATTCTCTGGTATTGTGTGTGTGTCCCCTTTGCGGCTTGGGGGACTTAGGGACAAGAAGAGTACTCGTAGTGTTTGCTGGGAGGTATCGGTGAGGTCTTAGCGATTAACAAGCGTAAGCGAGGAGGATCTCCAGCAGTCGAAGATCATTGACAAGTCCATCCGCTGGTAAAGGTACCCATGTTTTAAATTGCAGTTGTAAATTAGTCAAGTTTTTATTTATATATGGATTTATATGGATGAAATGTGAATGGCGTTCTGATGTTTGGGCATGCTTTCTTCATGTGGTTAGTTTCAAATAACTTAAATGGACTGCCTCTCTTGAATTAAACTTTCAACCGTTGTCTCCCTTCTGCAACCATTGGTTGAGAGTAAGAATTAATTTGATAAAAACGCTCGTCTTCTCCCTAGCAAACCCATAGGATCTGAGTTTAACCATCCAATTTATTAAACGTTGAAATCTCTAAACCTTGCTTTAAAATGTATCTCATGGATAAATTACGAAGTTGTAGTTTACAGACTAGAAGCATTCAGATTTTAAATTATTTCTTACTAGCAGATAGGAAGTAAATTTTAAGGAACTGTAATTTACAGGGAAAGGCATTATTATTTCAATTTTCTTGAACATATATTCTTTGAATGCATATCATGAATTTAATGAATAACAGTTCAACCACTGGATTAAATTCAATTATTTATATAATACAATTGATCAAGGATTACGATTTTAAACACATAAATTAGAGATTGACCCTTCCCTTTAAAATAAATTTGTTAATTAGCTTAATGAATTTCTAATGCCCAAAACATCAACCCAAGAAGCTTCTATGTGTTTTCCTTGTTTATTTTTCTCTGCGTATATAAGGTGAAGCTCTGAGCTAGCATGCCTTAGTGGAGTCTGATCTAGTGCCTCACCCAACAGTGATTTCTACCTTGTTTTGATTTTTGCCCAGCTCCCTTATAATATCTTTAAGCGAGTGAAGACCACTCCCCCCGTATTCTTCCTCACGGGTTATCCTCAGTGAAATTTTTCAGCCCAACGGGATTAAGCACCAATGAATTTACAATATTAGGTGCCTCGGGAGCTTGTTCCCTTCCCCACCCTCATTTTGAAAGAAGGGAATTTGGGCCTGTCATAATGCCTACTAGTTCATGCGGATTGAAAGAAATCATACATAAAGGTCCTATTTCACTTACTTCTCTTCTTAAATACTCTCATTCTTATTCCTGCATATTTTATTCCCATCCCGTGTGGAATTCCACTCAAGTGCTGGGTTATTTTTCCAGCTATCCTATCCATTATATTCCGGAAAGTAATAGAGTATCGACTGCCTATTGATTCATTTCAGGCACAGCTGAATTTATTCAGAGTTGGCAGCGGGTGCCTATCCCATATGCACAGTGTAGGAGCCTCCCTTGATAGTACACTATGAGGTTCCCTCGTGTTCCTAGCCCCAGGATTGAAGAAAGAAACTCTAACGGTCGTTGGCGCAGTGCACGTTCCCTCAGCGAATTTGTTTCTGGTGCAGTCGATATTTTAGAACACAAGCAGTCTTGGGTTCCTCTGCCAAGGAATTCAGTTTTTGCATCTTCAATGATCTTCCTATCGCCTGGATGAGATGGCACGAGCCTCTGATTTCTATAACAACGCTTGTCATATGCTCCTTGAAAAGGTTGCGTGAATCCAGGGTGTGGCGGTGGGTCGACCCTCCCTTATTTCCTTTTGATTCTCCTTGTACCAACAATCTCCTTAGTGTGTACATAGTTAATTATGGTCCTCAATGGTGAACGCGGTGGAATTGGTGATTTAGGTATAGAAAGGGAGATTTCTTATGCATGTGAAGGAGTTATTGTTGTTACAGGAGTTAGGATTTAAAAGATTTAGATCACTACGTCAAGGATCATGGTTTTATAAACCCTTAATGGTATATAATGGTGTGTACATTGAACCTTTGGGCAGGGGACTTCACAATGCTTCCACACCAGGTTTGAACGGGAGAGATGAAACAAACCTTGTTGCTTGAAGTTAGTTATATCTGTGTATATTTTTTTAGGGTAGCTAGTTAAGTTCCTCCCTTGAATCTAAGTTAAGGCAAGGCATAATAATGGAACTCTGTAGTAAATTAACCCGTCGCACGCCTTAAAAAAAGATGATGTAAGTTGTTGAGTTCCATGCACTATAAAATTACATTATGGTCGTTCTTGTGCCTTAATTTAATTTTGATGTTGACTAGAGGAGTAGTTAATTTCCTTGCACCATTAAATTAAGGGCGATTTTTACTCGGGCATCCTTATAAGGTATTGTATGATTTTTTGGAAGCGCGGATTTTGCACGAGTGTACTTTTATGTATGTGTGATTTTTAGATACTTTAGTAGGAAGGCAGAAAGGGTAGTGTCTTT